>JAAVUB010000126.1:0-294318 GCA_014898885.1 Fusarium lyarnte (nom. inval.)
GAAGGGAGGGAGGGGGGAAGTGCGCCAAACCAAAGACGAGCTCAGACAAGTAAAACATACATCAGCGAGGGGAGGTGATGTAATGTCATGTTGGGAACATCCAGAGGTCAACAAACAAAGCAAATTCAAATATCGATCCATCCTCTGAGAGCTAGGCAGGCAGGTCAGGTCGCACATGATCCTAGTGGCTAAACGCAATAACATTATGGGCCGGTATCTGTCATTTCACGCCGCGTCGCTACAGTTCGATTGCATCCAAACTGGCAATTAGCCAATGGAGATGGCTGTTTCATTGGGGTTTGTAGATTGGATGGTTGCTAAGCCTGCAAGTCAAGCGTCCTTGAATAGGGAGATCTAAGATCAAACAAAGGTCATCAAGATCGAGTCTGTCATAGAACCCATCTGGGCAATCCCTTCCTGCCCAAACAAACGTACAACAACTGCAGGCAGTACTTACCATCTCGTCTTGTTCCCCCCCAGCAGCTCTTACCAATCTCACATCCATTTACATGCAGCAGAACCAACAACAGAGAGCGGGGAAGGATCTTGCTTGGCCATCCGCACCTCGCTCATGCAGAATTAATTAGTGTACCAGGCTGCGGTTTCCTCACCCTCCCCTCGGCAACGAAATCACCGAATGAAGTCTCGACAAGCGGGGGCTTGGAAGGTGAGCTTCCTGCTGAATTGGTTGATTTACGATCATGATGATGATAGAGTTGGTAGGCAGCACCTACGTCCCCAGGTAGTGTAAGAAGCCTTTCAAGTCACGTACATCATAGCCTTATTAATTGCATCATTTCGCTCTTGTTACAAACCCAAACCAACAGACTCGAAAAAAGTGTTCTTTACTCAAGCACAAGCTTATCATCAGCTGCTTCCGTACCAATGAGCGCACTCGCAACCGCGCCTCAGCCTGAAACTGAAGCGTCCAAACGCCAACTTAGACTTTAATTCAACCCTCCCATGAACACAAACAAGATCACAAGGGTCATATTCACCGGGTTGACTTTCGCGGACCTCCTGTCATCATTTGTTCCTATTGTCGTCTTTGCACAGAAGCCAGACTCGGGCTGTTGACTTTGTTTACTTTTCGTTATGTTGTGGACGACATACAAGCAGCCACAGGAACACTGCCTACAACCTGGATGTGATTAATGAAGTTCATCTGCATCTCAAATGAACTGTAATCTCGTGCTGCTGTAAACGCAAGCTGGCTCTTGCCCGGATGTCTGTAGCAACAGCACGTTGACACCACAGCCAGGGAGGAGAACACTGCTTCCTTCAGAGAAGACACTCTATGTTAATGATGTGAAACCAGGGAACTCTGTCCGAAGCATGAAAATCACGTCGGCCCGTCGAGCTACGTATCAGCACGCAAATAAAAGCCATCCAAAGACCAAAGTGCACCCTCTACGTATTGTGCCGAGTGCCTCTGGGTCTGGGGCGTGTTGTC
Source organism: Fusarium lyarnte (nom. inval.) (assembly GCA_014898885.1). Taxonomy (NCBI): domain Eukaryota; kingdom Fungi; phylum Ascomycota; class Sordariomycetes; order Hypocreales; family Nectriaceae; genus Fusarium; species Fusarium lyarnte (nom. inval.). The sequence continues at coordinate 1,454 of JAAVUB010000126.1, forward strand.
CCGACAGGAGCCACGTCTACCCCCCATTTTCGGGGTACCTGTTGAGAACATTGGACCTTCTAGCAAGTCTCCAGTCCTGTCAACCTCCCAACTCAGTTACAACTAAACCACCCAGGGCTGTGGCCGCGGGCGGGAGGGGTGCACAGCCGGTGAGCCAGCCATGCAGCGATTGTTGACAGGGGTAAACAGGCCCCTCCCCTACCTCTTCCCCTGTCAATCAGCCAGGATATATGCCCTGTTGCTGAAAGTTTTCTTCTTGCCATGTTTGTCATCTCAATGCCCACTGGAGAGCACGGTCTGGGTGAAGGGGATGCATCTCTCTCCAGTTTGGTGGTGTCGCTAGAATTCAATGCGTTAGCCAGCGCAGACTCAATGGCGGCATATGGAAGACAAAGCAACGGTGGGCCTCGGGGTCTTGTCCTTCCGGAATTCGAGCTTTGTCCATGTCATTGTGCAAAATAACATGGCTCATTTAGTGTGACTCGGTCAATCTGGTTCATGGTTGAGCAGGTACATGGATGGCCATTGCCACGTTTATGATACACCCGCAGAGTGTGTAGGACGCCTAGGTTCCCACTTATGTCGCTGTCAAGCTCAAGATTGAACGACATGGGAGAAATAGCTCGCCAGCATACAACGGCTGGGAATAAACACAAGAGCAACCTGACTTCCCAGATTATTGGGCTCCGGATCGATCGAACGGCCCGCTTGCATCCACAGGCCTAATAATTGGCCCCCACCGCGGACATACAGGATGGGGAATTGGAACTGAGATATGCGCTAGTCAAGGCCAGTTTGACGATTAAGTGAAACTACAACAGCTGCACAGTTTCAAGCTTCACGGAAACATATATACTTGGGAGCTCAAGGCCAGGGGGCTTGTCAACGGAACCAGGCATCCTGCGAGTGGGGTCATGGCTTGAACTCTGCAGTGCACATCAGGCATGGCTCTGCTTGGTTCCAATGCCTGGATATCCTTCTTGCCCCAGCAATGTTTCATCCCCTCTCAAGGTCGTACAGGCATAGCCATAGATAAAAACGACGCTATAGGTTATGAGAGACAGACGTTAAGTTTATTCAGAATTCACCTCGGCAGCCCTTGGAAACTTGACGAGGACGAATCCATCAACACCCAGCTCAGCTTCTAGTAGAGTTCTGAAATAACAAAATGGCAGAATCGGGACCCCCAACAGCAGCGGCCCTTTCAAAGAAGGGCATCCTTTCTTCTCCCTTCATCGCTAGCCTGCCTTCTTCGTACCCGTGTCACCTTTTCCAGCCACCAAAAAGCACCGCCTCGGCAGGATACCCGTTCCAAAACCGAAGCCCACTCCACATGGGCTTCCTCCATCACTTTAAGGATGCGAAAGCTGAGACTCTAGTTACTGAATGACCTCACAGTCCTTCATTTATCGTAACTCTACTCCGTACCGTTGTATGGAAACATTTTCATCCTCCATTCTTCACTACGGTTCTAAACTGGAACCCCCAAAGGCGGGGAGGAAAATGCAGGCAGGATGCAATGACCCCGTCAACGAGTCGTCATCTTGAGTTATTGCTGATGGAAGCGTGCATCGAAGAATATTCAATCGAGGATACTGACATACTCACTTCAAGATTCTGGATATCAATGATCCAGTGTACTGGCACTTACTACAAATCTCAGCTCAGTGGATGATAATTATTTTCGCAAGAAGGGATGGTGTGTCAAACCTCACATACCTTTGTTAACAATACGAAACAAACCATCTACAGGTAATTACTTCTGAAGTCACCTGGTGTCATCTATCTTACCAATGGCTGTCCACGAGCTTCTCTTTTCGCTGATAAATAGGAAGACACAAAAAAGGTAGCCATCACTTTCCCCATTGCTGAGACTGAGTCATAGCGTTGAGTTATGGTGTTGTCGCAGATCTATTGCCTGACGCAAGAGGATGCAGCTTGATATTTGAAGTTTGATGTTCCCGGATAACGACCCTGGGTCCCATCTTCCTCCAGCCCAATTAAGTCGTCATTATTCGATCCCGATTGGGCTTTGCCAGCCCATACTTGCAGAAAAGCTTGAGGAACAGGACGTTTTGTACCCCTACGCTCGGTATCCTATTGGCTTAAGTAGAGGTGTGTGTGATCAGACCTCATGGTGATATCGCATAGCTTCTTACCAGTCATTGTACTGATGACGGATGTGAGAATTCTTGGAGACTGAATAAGCGCTTTGTCGGAAATTTCAATGCGAACTTTGAGTAGCTCATTGACGAGTCTCAAATGTGCAAAGACGGACTTGCTGCGTCGTAAGTATAATGTTGTCCACAGTTCCTCCAGGCATACGGCGCCAACTATCCAGCCGTACATACGCGGATCCCATACCGATTTCGCTTGTTAGGAGCACTATCATATCTCAGATAGGTACAATCGTGCGCATTGGGTGATCCCCAGTAAATGATTTGTCCCTTGCTACCCACACAGGAAACCAACATGTGGTCTAACGGCACCACGTGAATGACGGATTGCGGCTGAGCGCAACATCCCCAGGCACAAATTCAGGGTCTTGGTATAGAAATTGCCAAACGCATACGCTAGACGAGTTGGCCATTCTACAGAATCCAACCATTGATCTGAAGTTAAAGATGGTGCTAGCAACGTCCCACGACGCGTGTTTATTGCAGCAAAGAAAGGAAAGTCTCGATCGCTTCTCATGAAGATGCTACTTTCAGGCCGTTGACTTTGACGATTGTGTGGAGGAAACCACCCTGCCATGTTCAATACGACAGGGATCCCCTGGCGTGGCATTTAACGCCAACAGTCCAGCCCAATTCACAGGCCTACGCCCTAGTCCATGGGTGAGGTCACCGAGGCATGAGCGTGCCAGGATCTCACCCAGCCCGTTGGTCGGAGCTGGTGCGTTTAGAGTCCGTCACATCCCGGTGGTATCACTGGATCCCCAGGCTGGATGCCTGGTATAATGACTGATGCAGGCCCCTTAGGCAAACTCACAACTACCATTTTGAGAAAACATATTCAGTCTAAGAAACTTGGTTCAACCGACCAAGGGCGGATGATCTCGGGTCTGGCTTCACCATCGGATGGGACCACAACGCAATCGAGTTATACACTGCGAGCTGATGAGTGACGTGCCCTGGTATTGACTTTCGGATGATCCACCAAATTCTAGACGAAATGATCGACGGTGTCTGGTAAATGTCGATATTCATGTGACACATTCAAATCTTCTCTCCCTTCTCAAGACAGACTAAAGTCCTAGACAGCCTTGACAGCCACTGTCTAAGCCGTTGGGTGGATATGTCTGTTCACACTAGCATCGAACCCTTGCCTTGAGACAAGGAGATAACTACAGAGTCAATAATGATGAGGGAAGACGATCGATCCCCTGCGCGACTGTGTAAAATACTCCGAAAGCAAGGGATAGCTGTCGGTTCAAGCGGGAATCCTTCCCCCCCCCCTCTTGCTTTTCCTATTCGGCTTTGCTGGTATACTCATTTGCCTAGCTGGCATGATTTTGACCAGCAAACGTCGTTGTTTCAGCATCTGGCCGTTTGTACCGCGGCGTTGAAGTCAGATGAATCAGAACATCCACGTTGGCGGAAGTGATGCTTAGAACAACAAGCTGACAGCTTACACCAATGAATCTACCTCAGCATATGGTAGGCAGACTAAGTTAGCAGTCGTTTTGCAGACGTGCAGTTCGAGGTTCCTGGGCTAGCCGATGACTACCACACCCTCCCAGATCGACTGCCTACATTGAGCAATGATGAGGGTGATCAAGTTTCATCCAAACAATCATATATGATGACGAAGATGGCTGTCATGTCTCTTGTATCAACGGTCGCCTGATCAGCAATAATCTGCCTATTTGCTGACTTGGCATTCATGCCGGGTGTTTTAAAGGATAAATGGCCATGGACAATCAGCACGTCAAAGTTCACAAAGTCTTTCACAAAATTTCGAACTACACAGCCTCAACTTGGAGATATCATTGCCATTTTGGGGCTTGCAGCTGTCTCGAGGACAGATTGTTCGGCAGGTCTTTCTCAAGCATGGCAGCTCGGCACCGGAGGCCCAGCACTTCATGGTGCCGGGCGTCCGAATCACAAGCAAGAGTCCATAGCGAAATATTGTTTATACCACAACCCTTCGCATACCAAGGCTACTGAGCTCTAATGAATACCAATTTCCGGTCGTGGCTCCCCGCGATGTAGCCTCTGCTGAGATATGCGTGCGGGAACTCTCTACTCTGGTGTCCGAAAATAGCTACAAGCCTGGCTGGGACTGCTAAGCTCCGAACAGTCATGGGCACCCAAGAGGTGAACGGGGAACATTGCGATGTGTATCAGTACCCTTTACCACTTCCTCGGTGAGTATTGGAGAAGTTCTTCAGATTTATGTCATGTTCTGCAAGCCAGAATTGTTTGTACATTGATGCTCCCATCATGTCACTGGACTCATCAGTAAACCTGCGTTACATTTCAACAGTGAATGCAAGAAGCAGGGATTCATTGCAAATGGGGGCCTTATTTATACCAAGCAACTGGAAACTCATGTGCCGCATTCCTCTCCTCTCTTCATCTTCTCCTCTTCACCTTCATCTCGGTCTTCAGATCCCACAGTGTTGGCATCATCAACAACTTCTGGAGTGGACATCCAATACCTACCAAGTTCGAGACGACCCACTAAAGCTAATTTATCGGGCCTCCAAGGAAACAAGACGATACGATAGGCAGATCAAAAAGGTGAGATTGGACTGGACCCTGCTAAAAAGGACTCATCAGACTCCACATGGGAGATATTTTTGGTCCAACGGTTTTTGGCTTGATAACTACTTAGTTAACTGACTAGGTTCGTTGAAGCTGAAGCTGAAGCTGGGGCTAATTTGTTTGGGTTGACAGGTCAGCAAAACGTTTTCCAATAATCGCAATCACTATCAGGCCGTGTTCGTTTCGTCCATCACTTTATCCTTGGAAAGTCAGTAGACTACACCATTTGCCGACATCATTTCTACTCTTTTTATACCAAAGATCCTACCTATCCCAGTATACAACAGTCAACTATGGAGCCCACCAACGATATCAAGGGCCTCATCCGCCAGTCACCGCCCGTCGATGTGTCTAAGCCCTACGATGCCACAACTCTAAAGGGCAAGACCATTGTCATCACCGGCGGTGCTAATGGCCTTGGCTCTCACATGGTTCGCGAATGGGCATCCCATGGTGCAAATATCATCATCGGCGATGTCGCTGACGCAGCGGGCGAAGAGCTCGTAGCTGAACTTACAACTCAGTATCAGGACTCAGCTTTTGCCTTTCAACATTGCGACGTCACCGACTGGGAATCACAGGTCAGTCTCTTTGAGACGGCTGTTCACGTCAGCCCTCATGGAGGCATCGATGTTGTCGTTCCCAACGCCGGCATCATCCTTCCCGACGTCTCCATTCAGTTCGAAGAGCCTGCTCTCAAGAATGGACGTCTTCCAAAGCCCAACACGGCTCAGTTTGATGTCAACATCACTGGTGCTGCCTATACCACTCACCTCGCCATGTACTGGCTCCCGCAGAATGGATCTTCCCCGCGAGATCGTTGCCTGCTTCTTGTCGGTTCGCTTGCGTCTCTGTGCCCTTTCCCAACTCAGACCATGTACACGATGAGCAAGCATGCTATTCTTGGTCTCTTCCGCACTCTTCGTGCTACGTCTTTCCGGAGTGGCGTTCGTGTCAACATGATCACTCCCTATTATGTCTCCAAGTCCAACATGCTCAAGCTCCCCATCGAAGCAGCCTTCCTCTCAGGCACAGCAGGCGGGGCAATGATCGAGGACGTCATTGATGCTGCCACTCGCCTCATTGCTGATGAGGAGATAGCGGGTCGTGCACTCTGTGTTGGTCCCAAGCTCAAGTCCGCTGGTGTGGAGGGTGTGGAGGATGTGGATGCCCTCATGGCTGTCCAGGACTCTGAGAACAACGGCCAAGGGCGTGCTGTATGGGAGTGCTACGCTGATGACTATGACAACGTTGATGCGTTTGTGAAACGCTTCATCTTACTTCTGAACGCCGCTGAAAGAGTCAAGGGATGGTTTGGTATCTTCACTGACATTTGGGGCATGCTGCGACGCAAGTGAGCGGTAGCCGAGGATAGTCAAGGACCCAGTACGGACGCTTTCGGTATCAGTTTCATGAATATTTGTGCAGTTGGATTTTGATGGGTCTTTGGAGACACGTCATAGTCAAGGGTTGGTTACACACGAGATCATTTCATGTATGCAGGCTATTACCAAGTCATGAGGATAGCATGAGACGTGTCATACTGGATAACAGGACCATAGGCATGTACACACAAATCAAGAGCTGAATGACGCATTGTGATTATAGGTTTAGATCTCGTATATGCGATGAGTTGTAGCATCAATGAACAAATGGTTGTTGGATAAGTCGGGGGTGATCTGAACACGCCGGCTTGTTGCAGCTTTATGCAGTGCTTTTTAGAGGATGGCAACACATGGGATGACGGGTGAATGCTGTGTGACATGTCACAATGAATTCATGGCCAGACTTCACGGCGGCTGCAATGTAATGTCAATCTTGGTCAGCGTACTCGAAGACTCGGAGGATAGTTCACGCGGTGTTGCCACACAATTTCAAGAGAAGTTCCGAGACGCGAGTGAGTCCCAAGGGGTTGGAATATATATGTTGAGCAGAAACTGAAAGTCATCCTTGTCATATCGGAATGAAGCTGGTAAATGCCTGCATTTGCATAGCCTATGTTGCTTCATTCTCGTTACTTGGAGCATTCGTATCAATGCAAAGGTTGTCCTACTTCATCATATCACAACAGTTTCTTATCCATGTCACCGTAGTTCAAGAGGTAGAACAAGACACCCCTATAAAACCCTGAAAACAATAAACATGTGCAGGACCTATATCCCAGGTCCAATATCCAACGCCACCAACGCCGTAATGTGGAATACAATATGGGAAGTTGTCAATCCCAAAACACCAGTCGCTTAGCTCACGCATGCGATGTGATGCGATTCGATTCGATTCGACTCTATTCGATTCGGTGTGCTGCGTTATGTCGTCTATACGCGTCGGTCTCGTTTCCAATAATGCGATTCGATTCTGCAGCGAGTCTGGGGCCAGCTCGCAGTCAAATATCGTTTCGCCTCATGAGACCGCGAGGTCGTTCATGTGGTCCTTCCGAAAACACCAGATATCTTTGATAGGTTTATTTTAAATGGCCGTGATACGCGTAAAACGTGCTGTATAATGTGAGAGAATTGAGGGGGAAATGCCGAGGTCTAGAAAATTGAGAGAAGAGAAAGAATTTCAGTGCTTGGATGCCATCCAGTGGCCATTGTTCTGCAAGCGGTTCATTGAGTTCACAGGATCACACATCGCGGTGAATCCTTCTTCCGGCGACGTCGCTGACGTCTGTGAGAACTTCGGCCGTGATCATATTTGTAGTCGTCATTGGGTCCGTCATTCGCGTGTTGTTCGTCCTCTTTACGCAGCATTTGCCGGCAGAGATCGATAAAGACCTCATCAACGTTGGCTGCATATTTGTTAGTCCGAATGCGGCGAAGGAAGCCAAGAGTGGACGGGCAAACTTACTCCTTGTCCTCGCGCTAGCCTCATAGTAGGGTGCGCCCCATCGTTGTGAGATGGAGAAGCCCTTGGCTCGGGGCACAGCGCGATTCTCCTCCAAATCGGCTTTGTTACCGACAATAACAAGAGGTACATTTTCATCGTCTTTTATCCGGATAATCTCTTCGCGCAAACCTGCTAGTTCGCTTAGGGAGGAAGACGATGTGATACTGAATACAAGAAGAAAGCCTTGGCCGGTTTTCATGTACAGATCCCTCATGGCGACTGTACCAACATCAGTACGAGGGTCGTGCGAAAGCTGCTGAGACATAGAGGAGGACCTACCGAATTGCTCGGTCCCCGCAGTATCGAGGCTAGAGGCCGAGTCAGTGACATCTCTTCCCCAAACACTGATTGAGTGGTGAGACAATCGAGGTGCAAAAACTCACATTTCGAGAATAACTTGACGTCCCTGAGACGAGCGAGTCAGTCAGAAGGGGTCAGGTAGTGGCATTGTTGCCATGCGCGATACTCACATCAACCTGAAGTTGCGTGCGATAAGAATCTTCTATGGTGGGATCATAGCTCTCGATCCACTCATTGTGGACGAACTGGGCTGTTCACGCATGAGCCTTGTGCTGCAAAGGGGAAGACAGGGAAGCGTAGTAGGATTGCGGATGCAACGGTGGGACGTAGGCGCAGCAACATGAAGAACATGGGACGAGGGGAAGGCCGAGGGGAAGGTCAAGGGAGAATGACAACTCACCAGTTAAACAACTTTTGCCCACGCCGCCTGCCAAATGATAAACGAGTCAGACAAGCGCACACGTAAGAAAGGGAGAGTCAAAGCGAAAGAGTTGCGTGATGCGGTGTTGGGTATGGACGAACCTGCTCCCAGGACTACCACATGGAGTTCGCGACTGAGTGGTGAATTAGCATCAAGTACAACAGAGCGTCAGGGGTGAATGGGCCAAACCTGGGTTGGTAGTGATAGTGTCGTGGCATGATGGTGATAAAAATAAAACCAGAGGATGTCGTGATGAGCGAGCGTATGCCGAAGCAAGGCGAGTGACAAGTAATGCGTACCCCTCAAAAACTGTATATCAATCAAGCGATAACAAAGATTGGGGTCGCTGATGATGATAGTGAAACTGAACGTCTTCAATGCAGTCCGAGCGAGGGAAAAGAACAGACACTAATGAGTCTGAGAGTCGATAGATTGGCGACAAACAGGTGCAGATAGATCGAGGAACTGTTAAAAAAAAAAAGGCGAGACTGATCGTGGCCAGTTGCGGTTATGTATGTTTCTGGAGCCTCACAGCCTTGAGGATTGATAGTTGAGCACCCAATCGTATGTTGCGACGTTGAAAGAAACCAGCACGCGCACGCCGGGAGGAGACACGACACGACACGGGCAGAACCGAGATGTTGAGTCAAGCTCAAAAAGAATGGTGTGAAAACGAACTTGGGGAGGAGGGAATAAATGAGACCAAGAGGGGAGATAGAGCCAGCCAGATGGATGGATGACACTAGAACCAAATAAAAATGTCCAGGATTTATGATGCCTGAAATTGAGTTTCCTCGTTTGGTCCCAGGACCGGGAGTCTGGGAAGCGCCCGTGGCGGCTAGCTCGAGGTTTTTCCTTGGGGAAGCGGAGGGCAGCCACTGAAGACGAAAGGAAGGGTACGTACGCAAGACGTACGGCGCCTCTTTTTTTCTGGCTTGGGTCGTCGGTACTTAGGTTCTCAGAGGTGCAAGGGAGATGAGAATGACCGGGGAAGGACGGTGACTTTGTTTCTGGCTGAATTAAGGCCAAGCACAGCCCCAAGAATTCGAATGCTAAAAAAGAGTATGGTACTTAAATGTAATGGTTGTCAAGTTTTGGCGTTCTAGAACTGGCTTCAACCGAAAGCAAGATCTTCAAGGCCCGGGACCAGGCTGGATCGGGCTGGACTCGGCTGGACTAGAGCTTGGGACGAATCTAATATGGCTGGGTGGTCCAGAGGTACGTAGCACCTAATTCGAAAACGATAGTGGTGATGGCAGCAATGAGAGGGATGTAAGGAGGATTGTTGCTGTGTATGTGTATGCGTATGTGTATGTGTATGTCTGCGTGTTTGTATGTCGGGGGTCAAGAGATGTATTATACCCGCCGCTGTCTGATAGACCAACCTAGAAGGCAGCTTCTCGACAGTCGCAATCAAGACACGGCGCCAACGAGGCAACTTATAACTCAAGGATGACAGGGAGAGAACGTGGCTAAGACCTGCAAAATGAGGAAAAAGAGCGTAGCAACAGGCATCCGTAATAACAGTGAGAATTCGGAGGGGGAAAGTCAAAAGCAAAACTTGGCCAGGTGTCTTTATAAGAAAGATGTCAAGGTAGAGGGGTCTGATCCATCAATGAGAATCGGAGTAAAAAAGTGGTAGTAGGGAGTCAGTGAAAAAAGAAGGTTGATGGAGCAATGTATCATCGGCAGACTGTGGCAGCCGGGTACAGGGATAAGCTTGTGAAGGGCAACACGACATATGAAAGCGACTGGACAGAATGAGAACCACGAGACAACTGGCGAAATTCAGATAGACTGAGTACGATATGGGGCATGAGGCGAAAACCCCGGGGCATTTCAGCGCCGCAAGGTCATTACCAGAGTGAGTCTCGGCAGCCAGTCATCTTCCAGGGTTGGCAGCTGTCAATCGATGACAATCAGGAACACGGACAGGAGAAGAATAGAACGAAAAGATTCGGCCAACACGAGCCGACTTGGATCTCTAGCTGGAGTCCGGTATGGAGGGGCTTGTTGGAGAGAGCCGGATAGTGAATATGGTTGGCTAATGAGTGAGTTAGCTGATTCCAGGCGACTTTCGCAAAGGCTCCTGGTCCCTGGAAATACTGCACCATTGTTCAAGGTCAATAGCCAAATAACCCGAGTTGAGCTTGTGAACCAGGCAGTGCTCAACTGCCACTGATGGGCTACGGATAGAAGGGGTAGGGGACACGCGGATGGAGCGTCAGGTCCCGGTTAATTGTTGGTACAAGGGTATCGTTTAGTTAGTGGTCCACTTGCTGCACCAGTTTCGCAACGTTCCTGAATGTCTCGGATCCAATGATTAACAGCGTTGATGTCAGTGTAGCGACGACGTCAACATCTCTTACATTAGTGCACGACACAGGAGTGAGGAGAGAAGAGTCCGAGAGCTCAAGTAGAAACACCTTGGACGAAGGCGTCCCCAACCCAGCCCCAGCCAGTTGTGATGAGGCCAGATTTCTTTTTGATTTCTGTCGGTATCTCTTTTTCTCAAGCTTAACTCCAGTAGCTCGGGAGGGCTCCCAATGCCGTGGTTAAAGATGGTCGTCCATTGGTTCCCAACTGTTGGAGCTAGGGGAGGGCTAAAGGTAGCGGAAAACGACATGGCGGACGATTTGGGTAGTCGGCAGCCTTGGATTGCAGCTATAGCGGAGTTGAGGTGGGTCCTTGGACAACCGACAGCTTGAGCTTGGGGCGTGGATCGGACGTTTTAGGCCTCGGCCACAGGGGACGGGGGAGCAGCATGTTTCGCCGCGGGGAGGCTGAAGGGTCGAAACACCCGCTTCTAACAACCAAGTGAACCTTGGAACCGGGTCGACCAAGAGTTGAATTGACGAGTGGCCGCTGGAGAAAGTGATACCGTCTGGAGATACTGAAGTTGAGATGCGGGACAAAGTCAAATCACCAACGTTAGAGTCTTCTCGAGTGAGGATTCGCTAATTGCTGTGAGCTACGCCAACGGGAGAGGCTGGTTGCTGGGCCTGGTGTTGGTGTCGAGTGTGATCCTTGCTCGAGGTGGCTTGGCTTGGCTTACCTTAGGTAGACTCATGCTTGCTTGACTGCCGGGACCATCAAGAAGAGGATTGGGGCTGGAGATGGCACGCACTGATGTCACCACCAGAAGTGGTTCTGGGCGATGCGAATCATGATTTGCGTGCGACGAGCTGCAATGCAGGATGCAGATGATGATGATGATACAAGTGGGCACCTTGTCTTACTGGGTGTTCAGGGTAAATTGAAGTCGACCAACCGCTAAGTTTAGGCTGAGGCCTGACGGGACTGTTTGGCAGGCTGCAGGCTGCTGTCAGTAAGGTACTGCCACGTGCCTTGCTTAGAATAACTCCCTATTCCCACTGCCATTTCCATGCCGTCCGTCTCCAAATGCACTGATCCTGCCATTTTCAGCACACTTGGGCCCGAGGTCTTGGAAGCATTATTTTAGTTTGCTTTAGTAGATGAAGTCAATCACCATGAATGGCCACATTTCCGAGTGTGCCTGGGCTTGATCTTCTGTCCTCTGCACTGTAAGCACCCAAGGCAGCTTGTAACTTATCAACCACGTCACGACAGTAAAGAGTGCATTTACGAAGTGTGTCGCCTCGTTCTCCCCTACATGCACATCATTCCAGACCATCCTACAGCTCACTAAACATAGCTACACAGTGATTCCCGAGTCCAGACCTGGGTCGGAACAAAGGAGATAGCCTATTCGAAGGCGTAAAAAGAAAAGTTAATGAGTCAATAATTACTATTGATGGTACCCGTACCCGTCCGTTTGCTCCACTGGTGTGTATGCATCCTCGCCGTAATGCTTTTTCCTCCCCTTGCGTTGATGTGAAAACTCTTCACCACTTGCATCTGTGTCGATGCCCGGATGCACGGTCAGATTCACATAAACAGATCTGAGGCATCCATACCCAAGATTACGGAGTAGATCGGTAGTCGAGCCGGGAACCTCCTTGAAAGAAACGCTCTGTACCTGCACCGGCTACGGCATCCATGATGCGCTGTTCTGCACGTTGAACCTGCATAGTTAACGTCCAAGGTGTCTTTGCATATGTACAGTCACTCGACATGGTCGTATTTGCTCATGTTTCAACGAGATACATATCGAGCTGAGATGTGAATCACTGTTCCCTCTCTCCCCTCTTGGGATATTTATTGCCGCCATCATCGATAGGGGCTGCAAGTGGTATCAAACAGCCCCATCTAAGCCCTGCGGATCTTGGATCGAATCGATTGACGTTACAAACAAGCCACTCTCGGATCCTTTCAGCCCTGCTTAGCTTTTACGCAACGACACGTCAAATATCAGTTCATGGCGCAGCGCAGGGTGAGATCCTCCAAGACTCGGTGTATGAGAAAAGAAAGGCTTAGATAAAACTCTTGTCTCATTCCTATGCGATGCATTGTTTGCTCCTCTTCTCGTCTCCATTTGCATCCGCTCTTGAGTTGAAGCGAAAAGAGACAACTTCAACTTCGCCTAACGGAGGATACGCGTTTGCTGTGTTCACTGAGACGTCAGGCCTGGACCTAGGACGTACGTCGGCTAACTGAACCCATCACATAGACTTTTCTGGCGCTCGACCAGAATTGTAACCCTCTCCCTCCCGTACCCTTCTATCAAGATCTAGTCCGGATCCAACGGTGGGCTTGTTAAGGCTGAGCCTGATCAAGTGATAAAGACAAAGTCAATTAAACCTGAACAGCCAACAAGAGGCCATAGCCGGGGTAATATCTAATGGCCGATCATTTAGAGTTTTGCTCAAATCGGGTCATTTTCCCTCCCCGTTGTAATCTTGGATCTGGCTCCCGTCTCCCACTTCCCCTTCTGGCGGCGGAATAATTCCCAGCCAGTAGATGGCTTCCCACCACTCATCATGTGCCAGCATCAGTAATCAACCAAAAGCCGCAAAAGGCTATCTGAACTCATATTGATGTAATTTTATTGATTTATCTCGTCTATCAGCTCGCCACAATGCCCCTGGCTGGATCGTTTCCGCTCGTAATGTGCAATTGGGTGGGTGTGAGTCCTGGAGCCTGCGCATTCTTCCTAGGTGCTAACAATCGAAAGCTAAAAGTTGACGCCCCCGGAATGCCCCTTGGCGAATAATATGCAGTGGTGGGCAATTGAAGGTGGCTTAGAATGTGTCCGTAGTTCGTACTGTCTCAGAAGACCTGACATCATCTTGATATAGACCAAAACTCATATGCTATGTCCGAAATATGTGATGTACAGGGTAGCTTGGTAGGTTTCCCTCACTTTTGAACACGAACTTATACTCTTCAGTCTTCTCACGTAGTGTAACTGCCAAAGGGAGATCTAAAAAGCCTATAGATTGATATGAATTAAATACTCAAAGCGTGGTTCGAGATGACCTTTTGAAGGAGACGCTGTTTTTACTCGGCTCGCTGACGTGCCGTTCAGAAGCTGGCTTCCTTTCAATGTATAGGTGGACACACGATGAACAAGACACCACATCACGCGTTAATTAAACCCCAGATATGATGAAAACGAGCCCATTTGTATTCTGTGCGGTAATCGCCTCACTTCCAGATAAATCTTGTTATAAAAAAAAGACCCATATCCAACGCCATGCCACTGCTACATCCACAGCCCGAATAACCCGCCAGAAAAGTATTACAAAATAAAAGTAAGTAAACTATGAGCAACAAATGCATATCCAGCTAATCGAGCCTAATCATCGTTATTGTTCTTCCACTGCACCTTCACAACACCCATCAGAATCCCCATGATCAACGCAACGAAGAAGATCATCACCGCACAAAGCGACAAAGCGAGGATCTGCAGTTTTCTCTTCCGTCGCGCTCTCGCCGTGGCCACTGGTCCCATCTTGTACGGTGCATTCAGACTAGAGCCAGCACTGCTGCCTTGCGGGTATGGCCAGGGCGTTGAAGGCGGATACTGAGGCGGAGGTGGGGAGATTGGCGATGGTGGTGCGAGTGGAGAGTATATCGCTGGCGGACGGGACGGATCGTATGGAGGTGGTGGACTTGAGGGTATAGCGGGGGACCATGGCGATGTTGTTGGACTGGAGTATGCGGGGATGCTGGCGCCGAAGTGTGTTGGTGGTTGTGTCGAGTAAGACTGTGGTGATGGCGAAGATGGCGAAGCGCCAGGTGTAGCCATGTTTTGTGGTGAGTGATCGCCAGGCCGATAAGGAGAGTCGTTGGGATATGCGGCGTCTGGGATTGAGTCTGATGGGTGACTTCCATGTCGAGGATTTGGAGCGTCCATGGTTGAGTTTAATTATGATTTTGTGAGATGGGATGCGATGTGAGATGTGATGTGGTGAGGCGAGGTGAGTTGAGGTGAGCTGAGTGAGGTGAGGTTGAAAATGATATCGTGATGCCGATTAAATGTCGCAGTCGCACAAACCAACAACGAGCTCTTTCAGATCCGTCAACGTTTCACCAACACCTCATCCAACTTCACGTATGAACTCTCTTCGTCTGTCGTCGCGAGAAAACAAAATCTGTCAAGCGTGTCACGCATCCATAATATCCCGCCCAAGTGTTCGTTTCGTGTAAATTTGCCCTGTTTCGACCCCGATGCTCCGTCTCAGAAATCGACACCCCGGATAATTATCCTCTATTTTGCTTGTTTTTCGGCAAAACGCATTGGAAATCGAGGACACTGGATAAACAGACCACTCTCGCTTTGTTAGCGACGCCTGGCGAGATACGAGCGCGGTATGTGTTGTTTGCTACCGGTAAATGAACCGTGACACAGAATATTAAAACGAATGGAATGAGCACAACAGAAGACAAACAATAGAGAGACTGAGGCAAAAATGGCGTGAGAAAGAGTGAGAAAAAGGGAAAAACGGTAAGATAAGAAGCACTGCCCCCTTCTTACGGGCACGGGAGCTATAACAAGGATTGGCACAGACGAGAGAGGAGCTTCCCAAGAACCCTTCAATTGCGGGGGACACTCTATGGGAAATAAGACGAATTAATGGTGTCCTGCACTGCCCCCCATGGCGCCAATCCCATGACAGGGGATGTGAGGACGTGGTATCTGGAGAGAAAAGATAAGAGATGATCGACTGTAAAGGCTGGGCCTGGAAGAAAGAAATCTCGGAATGGAATCAAAAGCCATCTCCGTTTACGAAACCTAGGACTTGTGCGCGGCCACCAAAGATCTGACAAGTTCGGCCTGAATGGCTTCAGCATACGAATATAGCATCACTGTTTACGAGGCCTCTCACTTCAGAAAAGGCACCGTAAATTAGCACCTTCGTTGCCGATCTGAAACCGGCTCGATCCTTGCAAGATCTCCATCAAGCAACTTCCTCCATGCTAAGATCACCAGGATCACCCTCATCACCTCGATTAGTCTCATAAACTGTTGATCAATCCGCATGGTTCAATCCACGGCAACGACTATCTATCAGGACCAACAATGCGATGACAATACTATTTTCATTTTTGCTCAGAGCTGTTACAAATTACACTAATATCGCTATTCTACAAATCAAATCAATCCTCGCTATTACCCTCCTTTCCTTCACTCCATAACTCCTATTATATCCATATATCCTAGTATGGAGGTTTTGTCACATTACCCAAGCGTCCCTCGCTCGGCCGACTATCAATTCCTCGAAGGAGATCCTGCAGATCCATGGTCTTCGTGTTTTGTGATCGTACCGACTTGGGCCGAGTCCCATCCCCTCCTCGGCTGGTTAGACTGCGCCGTGCCGATTTATCCTGGAACGACGTCTCAATCGACTGGATGGGACTCCTCTTACCCCCGAGAAAGTTCACGTCTGGTAGCGGTGGCACGGGAGGAACTGACTCGTCCTCCTGGTTGCTATCATCATGTAAATTTGGCGCTCCCTCGAGGGGAGGATGGGCACTCAGAGGTCCTCGCTTCGAAGCTGTGCCGGGTCGCTTGGTGCTTGTTGGGCTACTTGGCTGATCATTCTGCGCAGCAGGGTTAAAGCTCATCTCTGAAGGACTGTACTCGTAGCTAACCATGCTGTCTCCGCTGTCATCGTCCCCAATGATGGCTGTTTTGGGCGGAGGGTTGCCTGATAGCACGAGCTTCAGCTGATCCACCGACGCAACTGTTCCTCGGTTGCCTGTTGAATGGGCGGGGGAGACAGCACTCCGTAAGCTGCTCTTACGGTGCTTGGGAATTGTTCCTTCTCGATCTTTCTCGCGATGGCCATGCGACGAGTGAGGTCTCATTAGATTATACTGGCTTCCATAAGGTGATGTTGGTCCATTCCCATTAGCGAGTCCGTTTCCGTTCGTCTTCACAGTGAGGTGGCCTCGGTGTGTGCCCGAGGTTTCTGTCCTGGATCCTGTCAAAGATTCCGACTTTCCAGCAGCGGCAAGCATGGCGCCCGCAGCATCTCTGGTCCAATCTGCCAGCATCTGCTCGCGGAATACAGCTGGAAGCTCCGAATCGGGCTCGTCCTGTCCGGTTAGAGTTGAGCCAAGGATCGGCCCTGAAAGGACTCTGCCGGGGGACGGGCCCGGACTGCCAGGAGGTGCTTGAAGGCTGTCGTGATAGTGCGACACAATATGCTCTACAAGCGCCTCTCTGTCGTCAAACGGAAGCAGCTCTTCTCTTTCGAGTGAAGCCGAGTCCCAATCTGGTTGCGGGCGCGCCTCACCTGGAAGTCCAACACTATCAACCTCTGGGGGTGGCATGGTAATGCCCTGAACCCAGAAACCCTTCCTTCTGCGGCGCGCCACCTCTTGCTCAATCGCTATACCAATGTCAGAGTCCTTGAAGTCGAACTTCTCGGTGAGTGCCCAAAAGTATCCATGACAGAGGGCTGCAGTTCGGACTTTGTACAGAGGCGTGTCGATCTCTTGGATATCCTCTTGCAGTCGGTAGATCATTGGCAGGCCATATCGTGCGGCATTGACGCCCAGCTGCAAGACCAATCTTGTAAGAAGGATATGGAGCATGACAAGATCATTCTCGTACTCGACGTACTGGAGGGCATTATCGTAAATGACCAGATGCAGCAACGCCAGAAATTGCGAGTGTCGTGGCTTGGATCCTCGCTCTCGATGGGAGGCGTTTGAAACGGCTCTACGGGTCTCCTTGATCTTGAGAGATGAGCGGGAACGAGGAAGCTTTTCCTCGACAGCGATCTCATTCGCAAACGAAGTTTCTCGATCAACCCATGTAATGAGAGCGTCCATATATGCCTTACGAACGTGACCATCTGGGTCACGGAGAAGCCAGTGAGTTCCCTCCCAAACATAAATTGGCACAGGGTTGCGGGACAACCCCATGTTGCCGGTGAGCTTCTTCTGAGGGTTTGCCACCAGGAGAATCTCCTTGATAGCTCGAAGGCCAGATGCTCTGCCCGTGTTGAGGGAGAAATAGTGGTCAAGCTGCTGGCTGTCGCTCAACTCGATGGCGGAGACGCCCGGTCCAGCTTCGTTGTTTCCATTCTTTTCGCCTCCAGGTGAAGAGTTGACACTAGTAGATCGAGACGGTTTGAGACGTAGGATAATAGCGGAGATCATATCTGAAATCTGATCTGCGTAGTAAACATGGGTAGCCAGGTCGCCGATGCACAGTTCGAGTCTGCCCACAAGATGCTTAGTCTTCTGGCGCACGACTGATTCAGACTCCACCACGGCAGCGGCGTCGCCATCATCACTCTGACTGGTGGGTGTTCGCATCCTGAAAAGCTTCCTCATCTGTTTTATCAGACCAAGGAGAACGTCCATCATACTCAATCCAATGAGGTTGACGTCGGACCGTAGGAGGGAGCTCATGATTGTCACTAATGCAAGTTGTTCGTCCAGTGTAGAGTCCTGCACGGGAATCCGTAGTAGGGTTTCGAGAGCGGCAACAAGAATTGTGTACCTGTCTTGGACAGGAGCCCAGCGCGAGATAATGCCGTATACACTGATAGCCCAACCGTTGTCTCGTTCTCGATCATCATGGAGTTCCACCACAGAGTTGCCTTGTGCAACTTTTTCTTGGATAAATCTCAGCAGAGAGACGGTTGCGCCGTGGATCTGAGAACGGGCAGGGACGATGAAGATACTCTTCAAACATTGGAGGGCCAATACCCCGACCTCTTCTTCTGCAAGCTTGTCGACATCTCCGGCAGTTCCGGAGAGAGCAACAGGATTCGGGTCGTTTGCTCCGTCAGTCCCAACTGTCGCGATGCTAGTTCTCCGCCTAAGTTGCTTTTCGGTGTCGACCTTTTCCTCCGTTTCGAGTCGTTGGTGTAAAATTTCGAGGAAATCGGGGGTTTCGGACCACAAGTTCTCGAGAATACGAGGCATGATGACATCCATTTGACTGCCCGTTATGGAAGATAGTGCGTCCGCTGTAGAGATGCTACGAATAGCTTCGAGGCCCGCATTCCTCCATCGAACTTTGACTGGGGTGGTGAGAGATTCCTTGCCTGGCGCAGGCTTTGTCGAAGCAAGTTGAACGTATAATCGAACAATTTCCTCGTATTGTCGGAGGTAAGTCTGATCAGCCATGAGGAACGCGGCGTCATGATAATCGCAAAAGGCCGCAAAAGTAGGAAGGGAGGACTCGATCATGGTGATATCGTCAGAGCGGAGGACGGTGTCGAGGATTTTGAGTACGAATGGAGCAATCAGGACCGAGTCCTTGTGAAGCTTTTCCATCAAGGCTGACAGAATTTGTAGAGTGACTTGAACATTCCTGCCGAGGGTCACATTAGCAATCATGGATTCCGACTGATTATGACAAGTCCCAAACGCAAGATCGCATTGCTAAAGGAGCCTCGAAGAGGGCGGATCTGACACATCGATGTTTTGGAAGTCAATGATATGCGACGTACCCAATACGTAGACGCCAGACGTCGCTAGCTGTCTTTTTCTCCAAAAAAGCACCAATCTTCTGGATCTTGGAGCGCCGACTCGTAGCATAGTAGAGAAGGTAGCTAAGCTCGCTACTATTCGGCTTCACATCTACAGCGCCTTTCGTAGTCCGCGGATAGCATTTTAGGACGAGGACCTGGTGTTTCGGCCGACACTTTTGCTGAATTGCGTTCATCACGCTCGCGTTTCTGCTGAGCTCAGCCCAGCCGCGTCGGGTCGAAGGAGAGATTCGGTGAAGTCGAGAGGACGAAGGACCAGAGGACTAGGAGCTAGGTAGTTTGAAGCAATGAGACGAGCAGAGAAATATCGAGAGACCAAAAGCGACGCAGCCGAGGAAAGATGCCCTGAGTTGGCAACCTGTGGTTGAGGTGGTAAGTCGGGGAAGGGAAGGGTCAAGTTTTAGGTGGAAGGGGAAGGGACCAGATTTCGGGACGGGAGTGACGGGGATCCAAGGTACATCTCAGGTACCCCACTTGCTGCTGGACTAAAAATCTCAGCCATCCCAGGGCAGTGGAATTCCCTTGGGCAGAAAGCGGGAAAAGGAGACGAAAATCAGCAGCAGGGATTATAAATAGGAACAAGGGGAAATTAGTTGTTCATCGTAATCTGTAACATTAGTTGCTGAATGAATAAGTAGCTGATGCTTCACCTCAAGCGCATGAATATTCGTACAGAAGACCAGACTTTATATCTCTGGGTGACTTGCCTGCTTCTTCACAACCAAGTACACATACCTTATGTCTGTGCTGTGCCTCTGGTTACTAGGCTGCCCAGTGGTTTCCTATCGGGTTCAGCGGATGGCTTCTGACTCCGAATTTTGTCTTAGTTTGCGAGCCAAGTATCGCCAAAGTACCTCACTAGAGCCTAGACCACAATTCCCCTGTCGGATACCGCCTGGATTGACAAGATGGAGCCCATGGAAACTTTCATGCATGTCTTGGTTATTGGCATTGTCTTATTATGCGTGCGTTGTCTTGAGTTAATCTCCAGTTTCAGCTCGATCAATGTTTCTTGTTTACTCACTTTTAGACTTGATGGCTGCACTGTAGAGAAAGTTCTCGGATTATCCTCAAAACTAGCCCGGCCAGTGACAGTTGTGACGCAATTGTCGCCATCACACCCACCATCATGATAAGATCGACATCATCGTCATCACCATTCTTCACCAGAGTGCAGGTCGTTCCAAAACGCTTCTCTCATCCACCATGCCATGTTTTTTTCATCGTTAGGATGTTACAGATTGCTGAGCCTCTGAAGTGGCGTGGCTTACTCTGGCCTTCAGAAGGATTCATTGACGTACGCACTGGTGAATGCATCAAGCTGACAGACAGAAATGGACTGGTATCCGCGTATTTCTCTCCATCATGCGCTCACTTGCTCACCGTCATTCACAAACCCAGCAAGCATCGTGAATGGATGTCTCATCCAATCCCCAACAGTAGCCGGATACAACAGTGTTTCTGAGATGCAGCATCACCGCTTCTACGGAACAGATTGGTACAGGGTGAGTACTTGGCTGTCAAGATGCTGCTTTGACCAGCCACGTCTCGAAACGTCATAGTAGCTATCGTCCGTTTCCCCATTCTGGAAGATCTACAGTATCAAACGCCGTAGCTACAGATCGTCAACATGTTGATCATATGCATTTACTAACTGTTTTAGCTGTTCTCTTGACACAATATTCGCGCAAAGAAGCGCACAAGGCCATGGTCAGCTCCAAGTCCACTTGCACGCATTATTATTCATGCAAGTCTCGTCCTGTCCTTTTCCTCACCGCATTCTTTCGCTCACCTCCTATGCCACGTTGTTTCTCTTACCCCAGCTTCTTCACGTTACTTGACTTACATCGTCTCCCGATTTCCATCTAAACCCGCGGTTTTATCTGTCCATCTCGGCCGATTCCGCTTAAGTGGTAGACTCCACACAAGACGTGCTGGCCATCAACTGCATGACACTTTTCGGAACCGGATGATCCGCATTCAAGATCGGCTGGACTTGGATAAGAATGGTTCCCGGCAATTGATTCCCGTCAGCCTTGCATCGTGGCAATTGAACGCCTTTCTGTTGTGTCCAGTGCAGCCGGACACAGAGACCTTGTGACTTGCGGGCGTGACAGCGACCGTTCTTGTGACACTGAAAAGACGAATCTCAACATTTTCTGTTCTTTGCAACATTTGAAGGTATTACACGCGTAAGACGTTGATAATGCGCAATGCGATGTTAATATGTAAAGTTTTGTTGGGGAACTGAATGCCGGTGCCCAATCGCTCAGTTTTCCTTGCTATCCAAGCTAGCAAGAACATCATCAACGACAGTCTGGATGTCGTAGTAATACATCCAGTTCGATTTCTTGCCCTTTGTTCTTCTCACCTTTGCCTCTATTTCGTCGTCTATGGATAACCCTTCTGCCGCAATCTCCTTGCCAATACCTGCATACCAGTCCAGGACATTATATAGATCGTGGTAATGCGGTGACCTGATGCGGTCGTACAACTCCAGTGCAGCCTTGATACCCCCACCTCGAGTCCAAGCCCACTCAAGGGCTTTGGACAGTGTATACACATCCTCAAGGGCAAATCCGGCTCCCGCCCCAAAGGCTCCAGACAAGGGGTGCGAAGCATCTCCGATCAGAGCTATCGAATCAAGAGCAACTACTCGATCCAGTCGTGGCCCAGAGAACAGAGCAAACTCTTGAGTCTCCCCCTTTGCTGCTAGTCGAACAACCTGGCGAACGGGCTCGCAGAACCCATCGTATTCGTGGACAAGTGTGCTGAAGTCAAAGGGTCGGCCCCAACTGACGTGGTCTTGACCTTCTGAAGGCCGGGAGATACGTGCTGTGACTTCAAAGTCGTCGTCTCCAAGCGGACTCGTAAACACGTATCTGCCGCCTAGATTCTGCCAGAATGTTGATGCATGGGGGATTGTGCCAAGAGCATTAACTTCAGACTTGCTGATGATGGTTCGATATGCGGACTGCCCATTGTATTTGATTTTATGCGAAGGAAAAGTGAACGATCTCACGACCTGGATAGTGTCAGTCTTTCGGTCTTGAAAACTCGATTGTCCCAGCTACCGATCTTATGCCATCTGCAGCAATCAAGAGATCAACCTCATCCGTAAAGCCATCCTCAAATCGGATGATTACTCTTCCACTTGACAGCTTTTCAATGCCCACGAGCTTCTTGGAAAGCTTGATTTTCGACGAATCAACCTCTTTGAGAAGAGCTGCTTGTAACTTTGCTCTCCTCTGACGGCCACTGCGTCGGTGAATGGGTGTATCTTCGGGATGATAACTTTGCTCAATAAGCTCACCCGTTCGCCCGTTTCTGATACAGTCAGCCTTGAAGTCCCCTGACCACTTGCAAAATGACGTACCGCTGTTGTCCACTGATACCGTCAGGAGACCTGAACAAGTCACTGGACTTGATGTTCTTGGCTGACCCGTTCCATTCAAGCATCTTCCATGTATGTAGTTGCAGACTGATGCCACCACCTGTCTCGCTGATCTCGGGCTTCTTCTCATACAGAGCCCAATTAACGAAGGGTAACTTGGAGAGGGCAATTGCGGCACCTAGGCCCCCTGGGCCTCCCCCAATGATAGCGGCTCTGATGTTGGCGTTTCCATTTGTAGTGTTTTTAATAGTCATGGTGGTGATTGGACATATACAGACGAGCAATGAGTTCAAGTTAACGACCAAGATGAGTTCAACGATTGAAAACGGTACAGGGTTTTCTTGTGTTTTATAAGAGAAGATAAGGAGTTCCCAGGTAGTGTTTCAGTAAGTACTGATAGTGATGAGGCCATTTCAGACATATGGCGCAATCAGTTGGATGAATTGGCAATTGATTAAACCCGCAATCGGAGGACTCTAGGCCATCCATCAGTGGTCCAATTCATTGAACAATTGGATCTGCTGATTAATAGTAGATAACTCAAGCGGTGATTTCCAACGTATCTTACGACTTTAGTAGTTACGACAATGTGGGATGCGAACAGCCGCAGGATAAGACGCTTCAGCGAACATGTATGACTGCATTGAAAGGACATCAATTTTATCGCTGATAACCTGAATTATCTCCCAATGCCTCTTGGAGAAGTTGCTTCACTGTAGTCGGATCCCAGTCTACTAGGACTCTCTCTTTTGCGTCATTCATCTTTCTTTCCACGACCCTTTCCATAGACTTTTGTGCCTCCTCCCCTAGAAGATGGACCCTTGTCGTCCAAAACCGAGATTCTTGTATATACTCATGTCTCGATCCAAAGAACATCTCATCCAAGTACATCCAGAATATTGTATCGAATGCCCAACTATTTCTCGTAGCGTAGTTAAGCCAGAAGCGACCACTCAACCAGCTCTCACGCATATAAGCTGATAGGTTTGCCGGAAAGTTGAATTCCTCTCCCCGTTCCTCATCTTCCATCGCAAGTAGCCATGTCCTGAGTCTGGCTCCGTAGACTCGCGACCAATCATCGATTCCAGACGACCACAGCTCTGGAAGCTGTAGCAAAAGCCACCAGGGCGGATCGAGGCTGAACTGCGTAGGAGCGGAATATGCGAACTTGCAGTCAAGAGCTGCCACGATATTGTCGTGATGGTTTAAAAGAATATTCTGGGGCCCCAGATCGTCGCACCACAGTCGAAAAGAGTCAGTGCCATATGGCATTGAGCACGATAATTCCAAAGACTCTGACTGGGCCGACCAATTATCCTCAAGAAATCCAAAAGCAGACAGATGACCCTTCTTTGCAAGTAAATGAAACAAGTATCGTGCCACATACTTGTTTCGGCAGTCGTCCTCCGAGTCAACAAGATCGTTATGCTGGAAAAGCAACTGAGCCATGTGCATAGCTGCCGAAGCGGCGTATCATTCATCAGCACTGTGATACACCTGGCCCGATGATGGAAGAACTGATTTTGGAATAGAAGCCTTGCATACCATGTCGTTCACATTGTGAGTGATTGGTCTGTCAGCGACTGTATGGTCGTTACCAACCTCGACCAATGACCCGATCGTATGTAGGGTTGGCTCGAAGAGCTGGATCAGAAGCCTACACATCTTCCCATAAAGCCTTCTCAGATCCTCTTCATCTATCCCTGGGTCCAGAACCTGTATCTCCGCCGGATCCTGGCCAGGGCCCGCGAGGGCGCCTGACATGCTCCGCTCGCTTTTCATGAATAACAAGATCATAGCCGGTCCGATATGTGATGACGGAGTGTGAAAGAAGAGTTCAGGAACCCGTACAGAAGTATTTTGGGCAAGGCAAGATAATGTTGCACCTTCATAGCGAGTCTTTTCTTCCCGGAACTGTACCAGATCGGGGCACGGCTGCCGAACAACAATATCGAAGCCATCTCCATCGCAGCGGACTGGATAGAGGACATTGTACCCGCCCAAGATGATTGGAGGGACTAATGATGCAGTCTGATCGCAAACATCCTCGACAAAAGACACAACTTGATGACAGACCGATTTGAGGAAAAGCCGTTTGTGTGATTTTTCCCAAGCTTCTCCATTCAACGTACATGCAAGATGGTCAGAGCTTTGCTGGGCTTTGGTAACTGCAACGGAGGAAGCGGTAGAGTTAGACATTGGACAGGTTACTCAATGGTATACGAGTGAGAAAACATGCAACATTTGGGGGCCGCAGATACAACTGAGTCCTGTATGCCTGAGGCAGAAGATAATGACGTGACACAGACTCACGCAGTCAACGACCTGAAGAGATTTGTCTTATCATTCTGTACTTACTTGAACTAGTGGGTGTACTATTTGCAGTTGAACTCTTAAAAAGAACCCTCGAAGACAAAAGGGCACTCCGGTGGGTTAAACTGCTCGTAAGCCGTCCATCCTCTTCCACATGTGAACCACCGGGGAAAACCTGCTGCTTTCTGCGTCGCCTCAAGTCATGCTTACACGATAAGAAGTCAGAAACGGTTCTCACGAGGTACCTCTCAAACCTTCATTGCTGCTCTATTGACAAATTGAGGCCCGAGAATCACTCACCTTGGATATCGAGGGCGCGGTTTGGTGTGAAGCACGAATGTATCCTCGCTAAACAGGATTTCCTATTCAGTCGTGAATGTGGTAGCACGGCCCCCTCATATAGCTCCTCGCAGCAACTCGATCATTCGACAATGATGGCCAGCTACATGAAGCATGCATCTCGGAGGAAGATAAGTCCTACGGGAACAGGCGCTGAGGTTCATGCTTCTAACCGAGGCCAGCCACCTCGCCCGATAACCAGGTTCCATACTGGGAGGGTAGCACCTTATGCCCCTGGCGATTTACTTGCTACCCGTGGCTTCCGTGGGATATCGTTATCGGCAGATCATGATATCTTCAAGAGCGGCTTGTTGCTTCAATTGTGGAGTGTCGTATCTGTAGAGCAACGTTTTTGGAAATATGCGGAATCAAGGAGGCAGGCATTGTTGCGCATGCATGCATGCATGATGGAAATTGAGAGGGGAAGTTTGTGAGACGTTGCGTGAGAAGTGCAATGTCACAGTGAGGATTTGCACAGATCAGCCTTGTTTGGAAATGATAACGAGAGCCGACATATATTGATGCGGCGTGGCAATACAACCCTGAAGGTGATCAATAAAACCCGCATCAATGGTCATTTTGCCAACAAGCCTATCAATTATTGATACAAATGTCACGTCCAACGTCCCTGTGATGCAACAACATCGGGAGTTGGGTGAAATATCAGCATGTATCATTTACGAGAAGAGAAAACTGATTGTGTAACAGTGCGATCAAAATGGGCAAATGACACCGCCTCACTTTCAATTTCGTCCGTGTCTGCGTCTGCCTCGTCTAGGCAAGAATCCCGATCCCGCTCGCACTGATCATGTTGCGAACCAGCTGACATGGAGTTATATATCTGGGGTCCGGGTCCGGGTCCAGGTCCAACTCCAACAGAACAGTCCACCCATGCTAGGTCTGGACACCTTTCGATTATCTACTTGTCTCTCAAGAAAACTTTCTGCCACGCAACGCAAAGCAACTCAACTGCACCCTCCCAAATCACTACCAAACCAAACCAAACCAAACCAAACCCAGTCATTACTGCAAAATTCAACATGTGCACCCAGACAGAAAATGTGGAAGAGTGCAGCCGATGTGGCTACACGACTGCCATTCTAGACCCAATCGAGAGCTGCGGTTTGAGACCTCCGGGGTCGTTCCGCGATCCAAAGGCCAACTGCTACGTGGGGAGATGCTACGGCGTGTCCTTCACTTCATATGTCGACGCTGTCATTTGCCAGACTTGCATTGCAAAGGAGGAGCGGGACAACATCAGACGGAACAACAAGAAGGCCGCTCATATCTTTGAGAAGTGATGGACTTGTACGCGAACAGGTGTTTGTATTGGGACTGGAGGACGATACGTCGATAGCATAATTGTAATACGTATGTATTTTGCTGGCCACTGGGATAGGATAGGATAGTGGAGGACTGCATTAGCATGGCTTGAAATTGAATATGTAGCACTTCAAGAAAAACGCAAATGAAGGTACTTTGAAGCAAATGACGCCGACCATTGAAACGAAACACTGCAGCGAGATGAAGCCAATGCTTGACCTGTACAGAGGCGGGCTGTCTGTTTGTCTGCCTTGTGACACAGCCTCATTCCAGCATAAAACCTCTGAACCCCGCTTGAAAACGGACATATCAAACCCTTGAAAACCGGCGCATCATTATTGAGAGCTATCAAAATGGAATGGCATGACCCCGATTGTCGTCGAATGGACCCTGTCCCATTTGACAATGACCTTTGGACGTGCCAAGCCTGCGGAACAGTTGGTCCTCTCAGGTTCTTTGCTGACTCGAAAGGTGAATGTGCAACCCCAGAGCCTGCGAGTAACGACGACACGCACACAGAGTCCATAAAGCGCTTGTCATGGCCTGAATGTGTCGAATACTCTCATGAATCATTCAGCCAAGATATCGAAAAGGCTCTATGTCTCGTCAAAGCCAATCACCCAAAAGTGGCCACAGGAATTACTTATCGAGTGGGAGAAGTGAGCGATGCTTACGGGCGAGAGGTGAGCTCTGACACCTGCAATAAGTACCGAAATCTCACCGGTTAAATCAGATACTCCCTGTCATTTATCCCAAGTTGACGGAACGCTCCCATATCCGGCTTCTGGAGCTCTTACCGGCGCCTCGAGAAAAGGCCCTTGAAGGCCGATTCCAGGTAGTCGACGTGGAGCAAATGCCAGCCTATGAAGCTTTATCGTATACATGGGCAGATGACAACAATGATGCTTCCCTCTGTGAGCGCATTTTTATCGGCCTTGGTAACAGAGCTCTGCCCATCACGCGTAATTGTCATCAAGCACTGAGCCGTCTACGCCGCAAGACGGAGTCTTTGCTGATATGGGTGGATGCCATTTGTATTAATCAATCTGACCTTGGTGAAAGGTCTGACCAGGTTGCCATGATGGGCACCATATTCTCGCAGGCAACGGAAGTACACGGATATGTGGGTGAAGACCCTGATAACGTCGAAGGTGGAGAGGTTGGGGCAATAACTCTTCTCAAAGAGGAGCTCAAGTCTTCCAAACTGGCCTCGAGACAGTTTAAAGACAACGCCGAAGAGGCCCTTGGAAGACTCTTGAGAAGACCGTTCTTTTCTCGCTTGTGGGTGGTACAAGAAGTCCTACTGGCCCGATCCATCACCATTCACTGCGGCGATTCAACAACGCCAATATCCAGTGACGTGTTTATTAAAGCACAGTTACACAGAGCCGCAGTCCCTTGGTGGCTGACAAAAATAGGCTGGATTGGATCACAATCGAAGGGCGATATGCTGGAGCTCCTGCCTGCCACCGCTCTTTGCAAGACGAGCGATATGCGAGACAAGATATTCGGCCTACTTGGGTTGGCTGGTGGCAATGAAGTCGATGCACTGAATGCAAATTACAAGTTGACGGTACGAGAAGTATACATTGGGACTGCCCTATACCTCATCCAGCAAAGAAATCAGCACAACGTCATTGAACTTGCCGAGTCTATGACAAACCTCAAACTTCGTTCCAAGTACGGCATCCCCAGTTGGGTTCCCACGTGGGACTTACAAGAGACTGCCTACAATTCAGTCGACCTATTGGAGCGACTGGGCGAGATAGAGCTTGTCTGGAAATTACGTTGGCATCGAGATCCTATTCTCTCATCGGTGACGGGGAACCCTCCCTCTCAGCAATTCAGAACTATCCCATTCTTAACCAACCATGACACATCAGGAAACTTGAGCCTGACCCAAAGCTTCAAAGCAGTGGACGCTGAGACAGGATGCCTTATCACAGCCGGGTATGAGATCGCCGTTTTATATCACGCCAGCTTCATATCTGGGGATGAAAACGGTACAGTTGATGGCCGGTTTCGTGAGACTAATTATCATATCCTCGGCAATTCCGTTTTCCTTGCTACCAGTGGGCCCATGTCAAAATTCCGAGTTCAACCAGAACGTATGCTGGGCTTGAGTGACCTCCTTTCTTTGGTCAAGATATCTGGCTGTAGAATGCCCTTCCTCGCTAACAAGCATGTACGGGATGGAGATAGCGTCACATACGAACTCCTTTATCCATGTGCCTCGGCTATCATCTATCCGATGGGTAAGGACCATCTTTTCAGCAACCATCCCGATTTTGACAGAATTTGTACTTTGGAAGTCTCGTATCCACTTACACTGGAAATTATCAAATTTCTTTATCACTGGAGGCGTATGATGAAGTTGAGAGGCCAATGGCCTGATGCCAACGAAGCCGATTCCTCTTCCCTGAAAGACGAAGAAATCCATGCCTGGAACTTCTTCGTCAGACACTCAGTTCTTACTGGAAGACAGGTATCAGGCTTTTCAGGAGAAAGACAAGAGTGGAGGCTTGAATTGGAAGCAAGCCCTGGTTGGAAGACAAACAGACAATCTGTACTAGTGGATAACTTAGTGTCAGAGTTCACGGAGCTCATGAACTTTTGGAACTCGGAAGCCTTTGATGCTGTTGAGAAGCTGGTGAAAGAACTGGATATTACAAAGACCACTCGGGAAATACAGCACTGGCACACGACTCTTGGCCGCTTTTCAGCAACCTTTTGTGGCCGAGGATGGAAGGGCGACGCCGACGCCCAGCGCTTGTTAGCAGAGGCGAAGCTTCGAACGTTGAAGAAGGCGCACGAGTTCCTCTTCAACACTTTCAGCCAGCTATTCCCCACAGGTGCTAAGAAAGAGACAATGTTTTT
Organism: Fusarium lyarnte (nom. inval.); assembly: GCA_014898885.1. Lineage (NCBI taxonomy): Eukaryota > Fungi > Ascomycota > Sordariomycetes > Hypocreales > Nectriaceae > Fusarium > Fusarium lyarnte (nom. inval.). The sequence goes on from JAAVUB010000126.1 coordinate 30,956, forward strand.
GATGCCGATGAGATTTGAAGAGATTTCTCAGTTATCGGAGGAATGGCTGGGAGGTTATAAAGACGAGGAAGAAGCGGCTACGATCATGGAGCAGAGGTGGATGAACTGTACGAGCCTGTTTTCAGTACTTGCCGAATCTGCAGAACGTCGCGGAGAAGCTAGACGAGTATTAGAGGGAAGGCGAGAGATGTCGAGAATGTTTGGTATTGGGAGGGATTCTGAAAGGATTGTAATCGAATAAAGCCCATGTTGGTTTAGCTATCTGCTCTGTAGTAAGCCAGGCTTCGTAATGATTAACATGATTGACGATGAGCTTAGTAAAAGCGAAGAGATATCGAGTGTCTTCATGAATGACCAAGATACAAACAAAGAAGCAAGCAAGAAAACAGGATGCGTCCATGTCTCCGCCCTCAGGACTGGATAGACTTCAGTTGGAGCGCTACACAAGAAGTGAATGATACGGTAGTATTGCTGACTCGCAACTGGGATCGCAGTCGTTTGCTATCAACGATAAGATGCGGGAACTTTTGAGGGACCTTGCTTGATCAGGTTAAGTGGATGGCTGCCTGCTGATCCTTCACACAACATTTTCTCAAATACCTCAACCAAGTTGACTCAAATCTTGCATCCTCAATTGATCATCATCATCACTTGAAAAAGACAGAAACAAACAGCATCAATATGTCTCTCGCCACTGAAAGCTCCGCTGTAGGTCTAGCTCCGCTCCCTCCCGCAGATACCCTTCTCAGCTTGCGAACAGGCAAAATCCGCCCGCTTGGCGGTGTAAACATCCGCACCGCCATTAACAAGCGAGCGCGGCAAGGAAAATGGGAAGTAACCCCTGTTGGACTCTTCGGCGATGAGCAGCAGTTCATTCATCATGGTGGCCCTGAAAAAGCTCTTCATCAATACTGTGCCGGCCACTACGATGTCTGGAACGCTGAGCTGCCTGGTCGAGAGGATCTCTTCAAAATCGGTGGCTTCGGAGAGAATCTATCTGCAATGAACATGTCCGAGACGAACGTCTGCATCGGAGACATATTTCGTGTAGGACCGGATGTGCTCATCCAGGTTTCTGGACCAAGGCAGCCGTGCTACAAGCTCAATCATCGCTTTCAGCACAAGAAGATCTCGGCTATGACGCAGTCAAGTGGCCGAACAGGATGGTACTACCGTGTTCTTCAAACTGGATTCATCGAGCAAGGCGATGCCATGGAGCTCGTTGAACGCATCAACCCTACCTGGCCCCTCTCGCGAGTTCAGAAGTACCTGTACCATGAAAAGGATAGCATTGAAACCTTCCAGGAACTGGTAGCACTCCCTGCCTTGTCTGAAGAGATGGTTGGAATATTTCAAGACCGAATTGATCACGGTACCGAGGATATGAGTGGCCGTCTTGAAGGTGATCGAGTCCCTGTCGTCTGGAGACCTTACAAGTTGGCCAACAAAACGGATCTGACCCCAAGGATCAAATCCTTTATCTTCGAAGCTCAGGAACAGAATGAGGACTCGGAGTTCGGTCAATTTCCATTTGTGCGAATCCAATTTGGTCCAGATGGAACCATTTCTCGTGCCTACTCTGTCGTATCCGGAACCACGAGTCGTTTTGAACTTGGTATCGCTCGGGATGATAATTCGAGAGGTGGATCCATCTATCTCCATGATACCCTGAATGTAGGAGATATCATCAAAGTCGCCCCAGGGCACAATATTGTTGCAACACAGAACGAAAAGGTGCACGACATTGTGTCCAAGCATATCTTCATCATCGGCGGTATTGGAGTTACAGCCTTTCTTGGCGAGATCGAAAAGCTGTTTCGGGAGTCGGTCGAAGTTGAGGTTCATTATGCCGTGCGAAGCCGCAAAGATGCGGCCTACTTGAGTCGCCTACCGCTCGACAAGACCACAATTTATGCAAAAGACCAAGGTCACCGACTTATTCTCAGCCAAGTTATACCTGAACATACGGATGATGAGGGTCGTAGGCCTGCTGTTTATTGTTGCGGTCCAACATCCCTCATGAACGCCTGCCGTGACTTGACTACCGATATTGGGTATCCAAAGGTCAACGTCCATTTTGAAGAGTTTGGCGATGCCACGACAGGAACTGGGGAGCCATTCGAGGTAGAAATCAAGTTAACTGGCCAAACGCTCCAGGTACCACGAGAGAAGTCCCTTCTTCAGGTACTTTCTGATGCTGGGTTTGAGATTGAGTCGTCATGCCTGGTTGGAAACTGCGGTACATGCATGGTGGACTATTACGAGGGAGAGGTTGACCATAAGGGCGTGGCTCTTGACGAGGAGCAGAAGAAGCGATCCATGCTGGGTTGCGTTAGTCGTGGGAAGGGGAAGATTGTTGTATGATAATAACTTAGGAGGTGGCGTCTGCGTTATCAAGGCAGCTCTGGGAACTTGGAACTTTCAAGTTTGAATCTTGTAGAATCGTGCTCATAGCTAGTGTAGTTTCAACTTAAACTCAAAGGGTCTGACATAGGCTACTTCTGTTGAAAGATTACCATGATACGGGTACCTTTAGTGATTTGAAATTTAAAGCACTAGTAGCAGTTTTTAAACCAGAGATTTCACAGCTCTCATGAAATTGAGCTGATTTCTGGTATGAAAATTTCAAACATACTTTGTTCCTATAACAAACTAACTTAGTCCCTAATAGGAAAATGATACCAGAGAGCCACAATGCGCTCTAAGCATCCCCAAATTTGGTAAGCCCTTTCCGTCTTCCCTACTCCCAGTATCCCCATTATCCCAAGCCTACAATTCTTGCAAGTACCTCTAGCAAGGAGCTTTTGGGCCACAGCTGTCCTGTATAACCAAACGCCCAATCTAGGAATTGGTTCAGAGATATGATGTCCAATCCTGGTAGATTAATAACTTGTTCTTTCCTGTCCAAGATTACTCTCCTGCTGGTACAGGGCTACTCATCAACTGTCAAGTTCATCCCAATAACCTCAGCAGCTACATCGCGGATGCTCTTCCGCTCTTGTCTGGTAAAATCCAGGTTTACAGGCCAGTTTGATTTAATATGGATAATGCGACTTGCTATGGCCTGAGGGATATCGAGATCCTCAAAGGTTGCGAACTGCTTGAAGACCTCAAGGTCTCGTGAAGTCATCTGTGCGCAAATCGTTCGTAGCGTGAACTCTGCCATGAAGCAACATTTACCTTGGTTGTCGAGGCTCGTTAGCGCCAGGATCAATGTTGAAAGCGAGGTGTCGTGGTCTGAAGAAGATGCCACTTCTTGTAGTGCGAGAAAACCAAGCTTGTGAAGGAACATAGTGAGCCAACAGTCGTGAGTTTCTGTCCCGTGCCGCAAGTAATAAATCCACAGCACTTGCTCTTGATTCATTCGAGCATCTCCATATATCTCAGAGGGCGTCTTGTCCAGTGCTTTTGTGAGATCGTCCCAGCCTGCAAAGGGCTTGAAGAGATCCATCAAGAGAGCCCAGTATTGGATGCTACAACTATTAGAAAAAGGTCGAATGAACTCTGATTACGTACTGTAGCTTGAGCTGAAAAGGTAAGACTATTTTTCTTGGATGTAAGTCATCTGGGAGACCATCGAACCAGGACCGTAATCGAGCATAGAACTCAACAGCCTGACCGAGGTAAAGTGACCGGACTTGTACAGGCCGAAACAAAACGAGGCCAATTTCGTTGAATATGGTCCAGAAGTCCAAGTATGCCTTGAAAGTTTGGTGATATTTGGTTGATGTGGGTTCTTGGCTTGAGGGGTAGCGAACCCGGAGATCGCCATACCAGAATGGGAATTCGACGGGGTCCGGATATGGCGTCTGGGGCGGCTCCTTGACCAGAGGCGGTTCATGAAACATGGAGGACATGATTCTATTCTTAATCTCAGCTTCAAACTCAAATAGGGAACGTAGGAATACCACCCTTGCCAAGCGAAAAGAGCCCAGGCTGTCACTTCACGAACAACCTTGGTATCTTGTTCCATATCCTGTTCCATACATTCACCAGGGAGGTTGAACAAACCCATGAGATTTGCGAAAGCCACGGCCTTGGTCAAATACTGATATGAGACGCCGTCAATACCATGGTCGTTCATGGTAGCGTTCATCACGAGCATGGCCTGGACTGTTGTGATTTTTGATCGACCAAGTTCAAGATCCGACAAGCGCCGGGCCTCAGCGAGGAAAAAATAGCCGATATTCTGTGGATTCCAATGCTCGTTACGGTACGCAACCGTGGGGGTAGCGTGACAAGCATGAGCTAAGACAGCATTAACAAGTAGGCTGGAGCAGAAACGCCGAGATCCAGAGCCAAGATCTTGTAGGAAATAGTCTTTGTGGAAGAAGGGAAACGCGGAATATATGTGCTGGAAGTAAGCTTCCATGAGGCTGTGTAGCAAAGACTCATCCGCACACACTGTCGTCCAGCCAGAGATCTTAGCGTAATCTAGCATTGGTTCGACGAGTTTTGCAGAGTGGTATGGCATATAGCGTGGGGCATCTGAATCCGAGATTGATTGGGGATCAAATGTATGTGGATGCTCCTGTCCAAGAGATGGTGCCTCGAAGGCCAAGGACTCCATGTATGCACTATTCGTTTTGGCGAAGATACCAGGCAACGCACTCCGGTATGGGAATGTAAATTGGAACTCAGATGAAGGGGCCAGGTGCAACGGCATCAGTAGATCCCCGTCCTCCATTGAGTTCAAGATAGCGTCTGGATCCGCTCCTGTGCGAATCCGCCTGAAGATAGCGAGTGCTACCTCCTCCGGCTTCTCACGTAACATCGAATGGACGTCTTGAAAGCGGTTTTTTTCAGCCTGAACCTCAGCGAACTTACGTTGCAGTGCCCGATAATGCGTTGGCAAATCGGTTGCCTCACCAAGCCGACAATCCGTTTTGCGGCGCCGACATGGTTCACAAGGCCACGGACCATTGCACTGCATATATAAGCCGAGCTCTCACATTAACAGAGGCAAGTGTACCTTTGACTTCCGCTTGCGACATTCTTCACAGGCTATAGACACAGGCTGTTTGCGCTTCCGCAAAACTATTTCTGTTTGGGTCACAACGGGACCGGCCTGGGCTTCCGGTGGCCTAGGAGGGCCCGGTAAAAGGGGAACTGGCCGCGGCATAGCGAAGTAGGTAGTTTTGAGTTAGATCGAGCGGAGTATTGGGGCTCTATCCAAGGGCAAACTGAGTTGACGTTATGCCACAGAGGGTTAAAGCGGGGTGAGTTGAGGGAGGAATAAATATCTGGGGGTAACAATAAGGCTGGAGGACACGTCACGGACACGGAACTCGGCATTATTATCAGCCGCAAGCCTCAAAAGCACAATGACATCATGACTATCTCTTGATGCTCAGCTGTTCGCTTCATAGGGATGTACTGGTTGGGCAAATGATGCATTTGGGCTGATATAGGCGATCTCATATTGCTGGGAAATATATAAGTTCAACAGAATTAGACTCTAACATATTTAGGCTAAGCCTAGGACTATCTTTCAAAAGTAGACAAAGTGATCTCTCTTTAACCTATAGGACAGCTACGATTATTAATCTTGAAACAGTGAGCAGCAAGCAGGCGAACAAAACCATACACCCAAACTCATGTAATTCCCACCAACTTAATCTGATTTCTTCTCAGCGCCCTCATCGACCTTTTGAACAACCTCGGCGTTGTCCCTAATGCTTTCCTGGGGGCCATCCTTGTCCCTGTCTTGAGGTACGGTGGCATTTTCCTCTGTGGCATCATTCTTGTCACCTTGGTTACCTTTACCCTCGACAGCCTGGTTCTCATTCCCTTGAGTCTCTTTACTCTCTTCATGAGCTTCACCATCCTTCTTCCCCCAGATTCTCACGCTGGGCATGGAAACATTGCCCAGTGATGACACGGAGCTAGGCACCTTGGGCATACTTGGCATGTTGGGCATGCTGGGAAGGTTTGGCATCTGCGGAATCTTGTTTGGCAGCCAACCCTTGGCGTCTGCGCCGGTTTGCTGGGCCACACCGAAGAGATAGTTAAGGTAGGTTCGCTTCTCAACCGTGTCAGCTCCCTCGATATCTGCATCACCCACGAGGCCCTCGCCTTTGTCATCGGGGAGGGGAACGAGGGAGGCAGCGTTGGCGATATCCAGAGGTGACTCGTCTGGAAGTCCCGTGTCGTTGTCGCTATCTTTGTCATTTGCGCCATCAGCCTTCTCGCCTCCTTCAATTTGGCTGGGATCCTTCTCAAGAATCTCCTTGGTAGTCTCGGTCTCTTCTGTTTCTTCAGGAGGTGTCTCGCGGAATTTCGGATCATCGAAAACGTTCTCTTCGCTCTGAAACCACTCTTTGATGAGCTCGGCCGATTTGTCCGTCATCTCCTCGTAGCCTCGATGTCTCTCAGGCCTAAACATGTTGAGATGCGCTTCAATCTCATCTTCAGCTTTGGGCATGACACATCTTTCGAAGATTGGGTAAGCTGAGTGGCTCTCCTCGGGAACAGCGCAGAATGTCCGCTCAGGGACAAAGTATCCTCCACTCCAGTAGCCATTCTCACCAAGAGAACAGTAAAAGTCGTGCATGCCAACACCCTTGAGCGAACCGATGCGTTCGAGGCGACGGTTCAGCTCTTTTTGTCGGAGGAGTGCACCGACAAACGTGACATGATCTGAGAGCCAGGCAAAAGACTTTCCGACATTTCCTCGGTTGATATAAGCCAGACCTTGTCCGAGAGCATCCATACCCTGACGGTAGCTTTCAGCAACAGACTCTTTGTTTATGTTCTTCATGCTCTTCATCCCCTGAATGATGGCCTCTCGGTTCATGTACGCTGCTACACCACCAGCTGCGATGGCGCCTACAGTACCCGTTTTGACAGCTACAAGCTGCCATGTCTTCCACTGGGGTCCTCGTGTACTGGTAGTAACAGCAGTTGTTGCAGCACGTCGAGCGCTAAGCCTTGCAAGACTAGCAGGTGCAGCTGCAGAGATCGCTGTCATGACATTGAAGACGCTGTTGACCTTTTGGTAATTGGAGAAAGCGCCATAGACGAACATGGAGCGGGCAAGGCCATTATAAGGAGTGTCGAAGGTGAGGATACCTTGTATCAGTGGAAACAAGGGATCATTCTCGTCTCCATTGTTAGCTCTGTCGTTGATGGCTAGGAACAGAGTATCTGCTGCAACGAAGCCGCTGGTAGAGCGTTAGAGGGTGTGCCAGGATGAGTCTGGTCTGATCTACTTACCCCATCGAGTGAGCAACGAGAACAACTCCTACATCTCTGTCATGAGGAGGCCATGGCTTTTCCGACTTCTTCTTTCGGATGTCCATGACCTGCCCCTTGAGCCTGTATTGAGGGTCAGTAATCTGGGCGTCTTCGATTTAGTTGAGCCGACCTACCACTCTAGGAAACCCTCTGCGGCCTGAGCCAATTCACCAGCAGTCTCATACTTGGGATATACGATGGATTCAATCTTGTCGTCTGGGAGTTGTCTGGCGACTGCTCTTTTGAGGTCCTTTGATGGTGTAAGATTAAGCTATCAAGGCTTGTCGCATTTAGCATGGGTCACCACTCACATAGGGAAATTCATGAAAGGTATTATCAGTACCCTAATAATGTTAGTGGCTGATAGTGAAAGAAATGCGACTATCGTACCTTGAACCCGTGGATAAAACAAAGCAATAAAGTGCGCGGCATCTTGAATGCAGATGTAAGTTATCGATGATTCCGTCTCAGAAGCAGAAACCTTGGGGTTCGGCGTAATGATACAAACAAATAAATAAAGTTTAAGGCGTATGCAACAAACAATGACGTTGTCGGTTGTAGGACAACGATGATGGAGTTCCAGGTTTTCCAGCCACACTCGATCAAAGTACGCGTGGCGAGTGTGCGTGGGACAAAAGAGCCAATCCAATCCTGTTGTGACGAGATGAAAGGCGTTGACGTTTCGTTGGTGATAACGTCATTTTATGGCATCGTGCAGCACTAGCAGCGGTCATTGGCCATGTTTTGGCTGCTAGTGCAATCAGAAGATCAAGATCAAGATCAAGATCAGTCCCGGAAGAAAAAAGCTTGATTGTTTCAGACCCTTGAAGATCAATTTTTTAAGGCATTTTGAATTACTTGGAAACCACCAATAGCCATGGCCTGGAGGCCTGAAATTTGGCCTCATTTGGCTTTGCCACCACTCGCAGTCTTGACCAACTCTTCCCACTCAATGTCTTCTTGATCGTCGGCATGAATAAAAACACTCATATTCACTGCCTTCTTCAAATATTCCATCGTACTAGCGTAGAGCATGCGAAGCTGATTCTCTTGTTAGTGAATTTGAGTCGAGCTAGCATGTGACAGCCCTACCTTGATAGGCGAGGTCTGCGGAACCCAAGATATAAAGATCGTCTTCGTCCTGTGACCTTTTTATTAGTAAATTTCGATAAAAAACAGCAGAGCTCACCTTTCCCCATCTTCTCCAAGGTCATAATCAACATCATAGAGTGCATAGCGCGGAGCCGATTTTCCAGACTTGTCAACCGCCGAGAGAAGCTTCTGGCGGAAAGTCTCATATTCGGTATCATGAGACGTCTCTTCAACGACAACGCGCTGCTCGTCGTCGGTTATCTTGAAGATAACGAACTTGATCTTGCTCGAACCCTTTGCAAATCGAAGATCATTGGCTGCGGTGATGCAGTTTTGGTCAATCAAAACACTGTGTATCAAGATTAGTCGAAGATTGGGGGATGATTTCGATGACAGTACTGACCCAGAAGCAGACTTGGCACAAGGAACAAGTCAGAGTAAAATTAACAAGCTATAAGATGAATGTGAACTTACCGCCATTTTGTAAAGTGTGCAAGATTTATGGCAGATGGAACCAGGACAAGAATATAATCAAGAGGACTGGAGAGACGAGAAGTGTCAAGTAGATTGAATTTCTAGCAGCAGTAAATGTTAGTGAAGATCAAACTTGTTAAATAGTTAAAGACATTTTTCTTTCGCTAGATGCCAAAGCTTAGTATCCGGGAGAAGTTTTCAGAATTGTCTGGGGACTCTCTGCCTAGTCAGGCAGACAAATAATTTAATTCTCATGAGAGAGCGGATCTCATCCCAATGCTACCACGGGAGCCTTGAGGCTAGGGAGCAATATGAGAGATTTGCCACGGCCACGAATTCAAGGCAACAGTATTTTTCATTTCCCGATTACAAATGTCTCACCAAACATCGTTGCCTTGGAGAAATTTTACATATTCACCAGCTGCCTGATTTTATAGAAATGCTTCACCAATACGCGTTTCAAGACAAAGAATGTTATTTCTTTTAAACTTCAATCTCATCTAATCAAGCCATAAACAAGATCATTCCCCAAAGTCCATAGCAAACATATCAGAGGCAGGAGGTTGTCCGTTGATCCAATCAGCCAATATGTTGGTCATGTCATCAGTGAGAATGTCCGCAAAGCCATCATTTCCAGTCTGTTGCTCCGAAGGCTGACCAGCCACGTCCGTCCAAGTCAAGGGGACATTTTCGGACACACCAGCCACCTGGAGTGTATCATTACTCTGATCGTACATGCCCACCGACGTGTTTCGAGATTCGACCATTCGACGGGCAAGTCGTGCAAAGGTTGAACAGATTTGATAGAGCTTCTCAGCTCCAATGTTGATACCTCGGGCGCTCCGGAACGTGGTGACTACTTGCTCGAGAAGCTCTACGTCTTCAAGACTAGATGCTGCTATCGAGTGCAGGAATATGACGACAAAAGGTGTGAATGACGAGTTGTGAAGAGCCCTGAAAGTGTAAGCTGATAGGTCTGAATAGGCTAGGGCTGACTTACCAGTCGATGTAATCTGCTTTCGAGAGCATCTTGTCACCACCGTAGCCTGAGAATGCGCGAAGATGACTTTGTAAAGAGAGCCTTGCTGCTTGAAAGCATTGGGATGTCATGTCTGTACCAACTCCTGGCATTGCTGGAGCTCGTAATAGAATAGTTAAGGTTGAATAGTACATGATATCCCAATGGGTCATTGAAAGCTTCAGAATCTCAACAAAGCGCACTGTACTTCCATCCATCTGCACAAGCGTCAGTTGAGTGGTTGAAACAAACTTCAAGTGCCGAAAGGAAGCCTACATGGTCTAGTTCATATCGCCATTGGTGCATGTCAGCGACCAAAGCATCAATCCATTGTCTGCGGTCTACAGCAGGGGATTGCAAGCCAGCAACAGAATAAAGCTTGTCAAATATCAAGCCTTGTATCTTGGCCAGCCTAATAGCCAGTCGAAACAGTTCAGTCCAGGGCTTCTCGGCTGGGTCGTCCGGTATTGTAGGATAATGCGCATCAACTTCGAAGTCCTGAACTCTTGAGGCATTACCGAAATGAAGAGAGTTTGTCTTGTCAAAGACATAAAGGGTCCAGAAAAGTCGACGTTTATTGTCAGCGAAGCCGCTTTGGTCTTTTTGATAGGTTACCTCTCGATGGTAGCCCATCATCTGGCAGTGGCTGAGGCCTGCGTTGACTAATGAACGAGCCAGGACAGGAGCGGCTTCGTTTTGTATCTTGAGAACCTGCAACGAACAATAGAACCGATTATAAGTCTGTACTTAAAAGAGATCTAAAAGTAACTAACCGCGGCTGTAATAGCCAGGATATTCTCAAAACTGGGCACTGTCATAAGCTCAAAGGTTTGCAGACCTCGGTCAAAGTTTCGCTCAGCCTGCGCTTTTAGTTGTTCCAGGTTATGTTCATCAGCAAGGCTATCCTTTGTGATGATAAATTCGCGGAGGAGTAACCGCATGATGCCATTGACGCTTGTAATATGCCCAAGGGTTACTGGTTCCGTTGGGAAGTAGACCTTTTGACATAGATGCTCAATGAGCCGCACGTCAGTGAGCGCTTGGCCAGGAAAGAATCTGGTCGGATTAGCTATATAGAGTGTTAAATTTTGGATCACCAGTTGTTTCTGAATGTGTTTTGGTCACTACCTTTTATCTTGCGTAGAATAGTGAGGACAACCGAAGCTGGCAGGGGTGTAATTTCTGGCATGGATCGAGTCGAGGCCGCAAATGGCAACTTCTTATCGTTTTGGCTCTTAAAGATAGAGTTCAACTGGTTGAATGATTCGCTGATTGTCTGTGCTGCTTCAGGACTCTCTGCCGCTGCAGAGCGTTGAACCTCTTGGCTAGCCTGGACAGATTGCTGAAGAAATGATGATGTTCCCTCGTATAATGCACCACCAGGAGACGGGGCTACATCGTAGACACTGGGCTCTGAAGAGCCAGTTGGAGAAACGTATGAGGCCTCTTTCGGTCCCGTGGGCGCGGATGTTGAAGCAGGCGTGGAAGTCGATGGCTGTTCAGGTTGTTTGTCTAGACGTAGCTCAACCTTGGCCAGTCTGGTCTCAAGAGTAGCCACATATTCTTCTCTTTGTGTAATAATGAGTAATTTTAAACTTATAGAGAGTAAAAGGGCTTACAATTGACTTATTCGGTTGTCTGGCTTTGACCGTGCATCTGACTGAACAGGATGGGCTTGTTGGCAGGCTATACCTGCAGCTTTACAGTTTCCACAAGGATGGGATCTGTCACAGCGAATCTAGAAGAGTCAAAAATGAAGAGGCCAGTCTGAGTATAGTATTCACCTTGCGGACTTTGCATGCTTCACACTTTTGTGCTGTTAGTGTCTCGAGATAGAACGGGGATAAGAGGGGGCCTCTGTCTAAGCAGTACGTACCGCCCGTGGGACCTGGGAGAGCCTAGCTCGTCTAGCCAGAATAGTCTCCTCTCCTGACATGACCCCAACGAACCAAATTTCACCCACTAAGCGAAAAGTAATGCAATGTGAGGTCAAAGGTTGTGTTGCGAGAGAACGGGCTCACGGAGGAGAGGGAATGCTGACACCTCGCTACCTCGGAGGCGCGGGCCCGTGGTCCCGAGCCCTACAAGCCCCTAATTCCGTTAGTGCAGATCATATCGATTGGCTGTCCGTGTCTCCCACGGGTCCGTCCAAACGAGTGAGCGAACAGGCAGCCTAAACGACAAAAAGGCCTAGGTAAATTTAGTCTGGATTTAGTACACCTTGGATTAATCATTTTTAGCACCTTGTCAGAAGCTGCAGCGTATTCAGGGATGGGATTGATCGTCTTGGCAGCGAAATTATGGGAATGCAGTCAGCATGAGCCATTCTGTATGACCCGCTTGCGTATGTAGTGAGCTCAGACATGTCCATTGAGTGTGAATAAGTATCTAACAACGCCACCCTCGTTTAGTTTGACATTAAACAATCTCAATTAGACAGCCCTTTCACTTCTTTCCCTTGAGTGTTCCTTTAGGCTTCTAGCCTTCGTTTCAACTTCTCCTCTTCTCTTCTACCTCTTTCATAATAGATACTCCACCAACTTCCAACATGGATGCCGACAACGAGAAGAAGATCCTTGTTGAGGACTCAACTACAACAACACAAAAGGATGAGCCTGAAAACCAGGCCGAACTCGGAGATCTTTGGGTATGACTATTCTATACTGGAGTAGATGAACTCACGGCTTACACATTGCAGCGTGTCTTTCGATTCGCCGACCGCCTCGACTGGATCCTCAACTTCACGTCCCTTATCTGCTCCATTGCTTCTGGAGCAACACTCCCCTTGATGACTATTGTTTTTGGACAATTCACTGGCCGATTTAGTGACTATGCGAGTGGCAAGATCGATTCAGAGGGCTTTCAGGATGAGGTCAACACATTCGTCCTATGGTTTGTCTACCTCTTTGTGGGCAAATTTGTCCTCAGCTATCTAGCAACTGTTACGGTTACCATTTCCGGAATCCGAACGACACGAGTACTTCGACAGCGTTTCCTGGAACATCTTCTTCGAACTGAGATTTGGTACTTTGATACGGCTAATGTCGGATCACCCGCGACGCAGATGACTACCAATGTCACTCGTATCAACCAGGGTATTGCTGAGAAACTGTCACTTCTTATCCAAGGACTGGCCATGTTTGTCTCATCCTTCGTCGTCGCGATAGCAGTTCAGTGGAAGCTGGCACTCATCACTTTGACTGTCGTGCCTCTCTTCTTTTTCATCATTGGCTTTGGAATGACCCTTGATGCGCCTATCGAGGCAAAGGTTCAGGGCAGTTACTCTCAAGCCAATGTCTTCGCTCAAGAGGTCATGGCTTCCATCCGAACTGTCCATGCGTTTTGGGCACAGGGCAGAATGACAGTCCGATATGATGACTATCTCAAAGAGGCTCACGTCTATGGAAAGAAGAAGTCTTTCATGTACGGTGTCATGAGCTCATCAACTTACTTCTGCATGTACGCTGGAAATGCTTTGGCCTTCTGGCAGGGGTTCCGCATGTATCAGAGTGGTGAGATCGACTCTGTTGGTACTGTATTCACGTAAGGCTCTCAATCTCGAATCACAACTCCAAAAATAACTGACCATTTATAGCGTTGTATTATCTGTCTTGCTTGCATCGTCATCGATCGGCCTTCTCTATCCACAGGTCCCAGCCCTGGCCAACGGCGCGGCAGCCGCTTCCGAGCTCTTCAAGATCTTTGACAAACCTTCCTCACTTGATCCTCTTGGTAATGAAGGCGAAGTCCCCGAAAACTGCCACGGCCATCTCGAGGCTGAGAACGTTTGCTTCTCATACCCCTCTCGACCCGACACAAACGTGCTCAACAACATCAGTCTGAACATCCCAGCTGGCAAAACGACCGCCATTGTCGGGGCCAGTGGCTCTGGAAAGAGTACTATAATTGGTTTATTGGAGAGATGGTACTTACCAACCTCAGGTCGCTTGCTTCTTGATGGCATGGATGTATCCATGCTGAATGTCAAGTGGCTTAGGTCTCAAATGGCTCTTGTTCAGCAGGCAAGACGCTTTCTGTTGGTTCTCAGATGAGTTTGAGCTAACGCATCTATAGGAGCCAGTTTTATTTAGGGGAACCGTGTTTGAGAATGTGGCCAAGGGCTTCACAGAGGCACAGAAGGTCCTGAGACTTGATGAACAGAGGAAGCTGGTGCAGGAAGCCTGCGAAGCCAGCTACGCTCATGAGTTCATTCAAAAGCTTGAACAGGTAAGCACGCTGCCCAACCTCAACTCAGTTTGCCTAACATTGCCCAGGGCTATGATACATATCTCGGCGAGCGAGGCGGTACACTTAGCGGTGGCCAAAAGCAGCGAGTTGCCATTGCACGCAGCGTTGTCTCTAATCCCAGGATCCTTCTCCTTGACGAAGCAACAAGTGCCCTCGATCCCAACGCCGAGCGAATCGTTCAAAAGGCCTTATCTAGAGTTGCTCAAGAGCGGACCACGGTAGTTATCGCGCATCGCCTATCAACCATCAAGGACGCTGAAAACATCGTCGTTGTTTCATCTGGACAGGTTGCTGAGCAGGGAACCCACGAGGAACTTCTTGCACTCAATGCTCACTATGCCAGACTCATTCGTGCACAGAATCTCGCTGTTTCCGCGAAAGACGTTCAAAAGGACATGAGTGCGAAGCAGGATATGGCCGAAGTCGAGACAGACGAGGAGGTGGCGCGCGTCATGACAGCACAAACTGAGAAGTCCATGGTGCCCAAGGATGGAGATACCAAGCCGAAGGACCGCTCTATTATGACGAGCATCTTCCTTATCCTCAAGGAACAAAAGGCCCTTCTCCCTCACATCATTTTCGCAGCACTCGCCTGCAGTATCGCCGCAGCTACCTGGCCAGGTCAAGCTGTTCTGTTCTCCCGACTTATCACAGCCTTCTCTTCCAGTCAACCCTCTGCATCAGATGCCAACTTCTACGCCCTCATGTTCTTCGTCATTGCGCTTGGTAATCTAGTTGCTTACTTCACCATCGGATACATCTCCAACCACGTGGCTCAATCCATCTCTCATCAGTACCGCCTTGAGTTGTTCAGTCGCATGGTCGTCATGGACATTGACTTCTTTGATCGAACTGAGAACTCATCTGGTGCTTTGGCTTCAACATTGTCATCAGTCCCCACTAGCTTGACAGAGCTTCTTGGATTGAATATTTATGTTATTCTTGTCATGGTTGTCAACATAACTGCTAGCTCTATTCTTGCACTGGCGTATGGTTGGAAACTGGCTCTTGTGATGGTGTTTGCAGGACTGCCTCTACTCATGGGTTCTGGTTACTTCAAGATCCGCCTTGAGTCTAGACTTCATGAGAGCAATGAGGCAAGATTCCGAGAAAGTGCCAGTCTTGCTAGCGAGGCTGTCTCCGCTTTGAGGACCGTTGCCTCTTTGACCGCCGAGTCGGACTTTATCCAGGCATACTCAGAGACTCTGTCAAGCATCGTCGCCCAATCAGTCAAGTCTCTCTCGGTCTCGATGATTGCTTATGCCTTCTCACAATCCATCGAGTTTCTGGTAATGGCACTCGGATTCTGGTATGGCTCACGACTCATCTCCTCTGGAGAGTATACATCAGAACAGTTCTTCCTCATCTTTATGGGTGTTTTGTTTGCGGGCCAAGCTGGTGCCCAGCTGTTTGCCAACCTGGGTAGTCTCACAAGAGCAAAGGGTGCGGCAAACTATCTCTTTAACCTGCGGGAGGAAAAACCAGTCGTTCGAGAGACCGATGAGAACAAATATCGAGGTCCAGATCTTGACCAGCCCATTCATGTTGAAAACGTTCACTTCAAGTACAAGAGTCGCAGTGCCAAGGTCCTTCATGGACTTTCAATGGATGTGAGTCTCCCTGTCACCCATCTCACCATCACCTATTAACATATCCCAGATCAACCCGTCTCAGTTTATTGCTGTATGCGGTCCTAGTGGCTGCGGCAAATCAACCCTCGTATCTCTCCTTGAGCGATACTACGATCCTACATCCGGAAACATCTGCGTTGGTGAGCAAGACGTCAAGGATGTTTCGCCTCGCCTCTTCCGCAACGAGATGTCCATGGTCCAACAAGAGCCTGTCCTCTACGAAGGGACTGTACGAGAGAACATCTTGATGGGAATTGATGGTGGTGGTGACATTGAAGATGCATCTGACCAGCGACTCAACGAGGCTGCTCGACAGGCCAACATCCTCGATTTTGTCTCTTCTCTCCCAGAAGGATTCAACACTCGATGCGGTGCACGAGGCACAGCATTCTCGGGCGGCCAACGTCAACGAATCGCCATTGCCCGTGCTATTATCCGCAAACCGAAGCTTCTTCTTCTCGATGAGGCAACTTCGGCACTGGATACAAACTCGGAGCAACTCGTCCAGGAGGCACTGGAACAGACGAGAAAGGAAAGCGGGTGCAGTGTGATTGCGGTTGCTCATCGACTTTCGACTATTCGAAACGCTGATGTCATCTTTGTGCTTGTTGGTGGAAAGGTTGTTGAGGTGGGAACGCATGAGGAACTTCAGGCTAAGGGAGGTGTATATGCGGACATGTGTCAGGCTCAGTCTCTAGACAGAGAGGCTTAGGGGTAGGCCTTTTGGTTTTCTTTACATTTAGATTTAGACTTCTGTACTCATCAAGCTCCTTTCAGTTATGTTCTCTTTGTTAAGTTACTTAATATTAGCCTTTTTATTACAACTTTCTCACATCTACACGCTCACTCCCCGAAGGTGGCAAACGATATCCTACAGGTTAGGTTCAGTATGAGCTGAGCAGCGACAACTGTGACATACTGCCCCTGCGTATAGTTTGCACTACTCGCTTCGACCCGTCGGAGCGGTCGGTACATTAGTGAGCACGGAAAAGTTTCTGAAACGCGCAATTAAGGCTATTCTTAAGCATCCTGCACCAACGTTGTTTGCAGTAAGCACTTGGGACCTTACATCGATGTAATTCCCCTTATACTCCATTAAGCCAACCCATCCAAGCATGGATTTCCGTTTTACCTAACAGGCTGAATTACTTCAGACGGAAAAGTCCACAATTGCTGCGACATAACGCCAGGGAAGGGTAGTAACAAGATTCTTATCCGTAGAAAACGGAGTATGACCTGGATAAAGAAGGTAGCGAAATCTAGAAAGGTCGGAACCTGGCTCGCCGAACCTGGTAATAGTGGAGCGTAATGCTGGCAAGTCTCCATACAATGCTGGAGGTTTAGAAGGAGTCTAATACCGGTAGTTGAGTCAGATAAAGTGTGGCTTAGAAGATCATACCCCTTGAGGGATATTCCCCTTTGAGACAGGTACGTTTGCATGAGGCCGTTGTCGTAAGTTTAGCGATTGCGACCTTTCCATAACGGGATGGAAGTTGCTGCTGGAAGGATCATATCACAGTGATAAGCGTGCTGTAGGAGCGTTGCATTTTAGCCTGTTAAAGCCAAGATGAGTTATGACAGGGTTTGTGGGTTTCCCCCTGCAGCCAACCACTACAAAGGGCCGAAGCTTAATCCCGTGTATTACTTCAGCCTGCTCAAAGTCAAACAGGGGCAGCAAGACATAAATACAATGAAATCACCCATATGAGTTGATTACATTCTCTCAAGCGTTGATCTTTATCAGCTCTACAGCCATGGCATCTCCACGCTCTCTGCGACGTTTTGTCCTCGTCTCTCTCTTTTCCCTGGCTTTTGCTCAGAACAAGGCTGAGGAATTGACCAAGTGTCTCGACAAGGCCGGCGTGCGAAACGTCATCGAGTCTGACAGCCAATGGGCCGCAGAGACAACTCAGTTCCAGAAGCGTATTCGTCCCCAGCCTGCTGCAATTGCGTTCCCTGAATCTCGCGATGAAGTCGCCCTTGCGCTAGAATGTGCGCGGGAGGCTGATGTCAACGCAAATGCCCTTGGTCCTGCCCACTCGTTCCAAGGAAATGGCTTCGGAAAGCCTGGGAACTTGGTCATCAATATGGCTGCATTTGACAACGTCAAGTATGACTCGAAGACCACCCTCATGACCTTTGGTGGCGGCACTCATGTTGGACCTGTTGCCAAGTATCTTTGGGACACTGCTGGACGCCATGTTCCTCATGTTCGTGGTGCTCATGTTGGTGTCACTGGATCCAGTATCGGAGGCGGTTTTGGTACCACCTCACGTTATCTAGGTACTCCCATGGATAACATTGTCGAGGTTGAGTACATGCTGTACAATGGTACCATTGTCAAAGCCGGGAAGGGCTCTGAGCTCCTCTGGGCTGCTCAAGGTGCTGGAGCTTCCTATGGTATCATTCTCTCCATGACTACCAAGACCTTCAAGCCTGAATTCGACAAGGCTATCAACTTCACTCTCTCTATGGGTGATCTCAGCCCTAGAGATGGCGCTAGGGCTCTCGTGGCCATCCAAGACTACGCCACCAGCAAGGACTGCCCTGATACCTTTGCCTTCCGATGGAGCTTGATGGCTCCTCCTTATGACGGTACTGGATACTTTTACGGCAACCCCGACAGCTTTGACAGCGTTATTAGTCCTCTTGTTAACAAGCTCAAGACCATCAAATCCACCGTCGAGGTCAAGAAGACGGTGCTTCCCTGGTGGGACCTTGAAGTCGCTGTTGCCGGTGCTGGCATGAACCAGCCCGATGGCGGGTTTCTCGGTGGCCGAGCATTCTACACTCAATCGCTCACCACTACAACTGATCACCCTCTCACTCTTGAACAAGCTCAGATTCTCTTCGAGAGCACAACACTGGCTTTTAACCGAACTGACCTGACAAAGTTCGCATACCTTGATCTCTGGGGTGGTGTCTCCCGCAGCATCAAAGACAGCGATACGGGTTATGCCCATGGTAGAAACCTGTGGTTGATTCGCTGGGACGCCAACTCTGTCAACCCATTCATCTTCCCTGCCGACGCTATTCCTTACCTGAGAGGCCTAATGAAGCCATTTGAGGATGCTCTTGTCAAGGGCGGCTCCAAGCTTCGCGGCTTCGTCAACTATGCTGATACCGAGCTTACCGAGAAGGAGTGGAGTTCGCGTCTCTATGGTGCAAACTATGAGCGACTTAAGAAGATCAAGGCCAAGATTGATCCTGAGGGTCTGTTCACTGGGCACAAGCAGTCTATCCCTCTGCCTTGAGGTTTCAGGTGATGGCAACATATGTTTATTGCATATCGTTCGTTCATAGATGTAACACATTCCAGCTTATCGGTCAATTGGAAAAAGATATCGAGTTTGAAGAATCAAATCATGAAAAGAAGCTCATCTTGTCGAGTTTCAACGTCTGCAAGTGAAATAGTTGCACAGTCAATTGCCCAATTGGGTAATAAATGGGCCGTGGGCATTTAGTTGGCTCGTTCTATCTAAGCTTAATTTTGTTGTTTTGAAGGTGCAAATCCTATTCAGATTATGGCTGATGATATTCTAGCCATGTCAAGAACAAAGTTGCGTCAAGAACCAAAAAGTACAGTTTGAGGCACAC
The DNA here is from genome assembly GCA_014898885.1 of Fusarium lyarnte (nom. inval.). Taxonomy (NCBI): domain Eukaryota; kingdom Fungi; phylum Ascomycota; class Sordariomycetes; order Hypocreales; family Nectriaceae; genus Fusarium; species Fusarium lyarnte (nom. inval.). The sequence continues at coordinate 50,252 of JAAVUB010000126.1, forward strand.
CGGATTTGAACCGATAACCTTCAGGAATCTCCGTGCTTAGTAGCTGGAATCTGACGCGCTACCGTTGCGCCAGCGCCCCACTGTTGAAGAAATGCGTTACAAAACAAACTCATAGTACTTGGGCTCCTGTTAGGCCTGGGGAGTGAGTGGTAATGGTACTCCGCACCGTCTTTACATCTCAGCGTTACGAGATGTCCTGTAAGGCTGGGCTTTTTTTCAAACTCTTCATTTACAGACTTTTTTGCCTTTTAAACTATTAGGCTAGATATAAGCCATGGCTGAGTATCTTAACGCCCCTTTGAGCTAAAACAATATTGAAACCACGAACTGGGCGCTGAAGTAATTGTCACGCTAGGTAGACCTTGATTGATGGCAGGATTTAGGTATGTTTAGTATAACTTTAGAACAACTAGTCTCTCTCGGTACCATGCTGCAAGATGTGAAGTTCCCTAAGAGTGCATAGGCACCAGACAAAGCGTGGCATGTGCCTTGAATTAAGGTTGTATCGAATAAGCATATTCCCCTGCCACCCCCGCTCCAACGTCGTCACGGACTTTCACGCATGCAATTATGCCGTCCAATCCAGGAACGTCCACATCATAAGAAGCATAATGACGACAGTCAATCTCTTTTAGCCTGAGGATTACTGCACCATTCGTAAGCAACTCCTATCCTAAATCGTTGTATATATTCCCCTCCTCCCTGTTACCGTTCTACTGCAACATCTTGCGACCTTGCAAGCCATCATAATGAAGCTCTTCCAGCCAATTGCCGTTTTCCTGTCTCTCCTTACCTCTATTGCCCCGAGCGGGGTGATGGCGGCGGAAGAATCCGCAGCGATTCAACATCAGAAGGGCGAGACTGTGAAGTACCAAGGACGTTAGTACTCCCTCACGTAGTCTTGAATGAATACCCAATTGACTCTATATAGTGAATCTATATGTTTCCAAGCCTGGAAGGTTTAATCTTGGCCACAAAAAGCCTGGGAAAAGAACTGGTGTTCTTCTTCTTACCGATGTCTATGGCATCCAGTTGAAGGAGAACAGAGAGTAGGATTATCTACCCACTCTTGCGTTTCTTCACTAACTAATGCAGATTGGTGGATAACTTTGCCAAACAGGGTTTCTTTGCTGTTGCACCAGATTTGTTCCGAGGTGATCCGGCAAAAGAAACCCCAGACTTCAACATCACCGAGTTCCTTGCCAAGCATCCTCCCAGTGCCACTGACCCAATTGTTGCAAAGGCAATCAACTACCTACGAAATGAGCTGAAAGTGAACTCCGTCGCTGCAACAGGGTATTGCTACGGTGGACGTTACGTCTTTCGCTCACTTGGTCAGAACGGCAAAGTTGATGTTGGCTTCACTGCTCATCCCAGTCTCTTGGCTACTGAGGAGATTGAGGCTGTCAGAAAGCCCGTGTCCATCGCCGGCGCTGGTCAGTTTCACTACGTAATAATACAAGGAATTCAAAAGCTAACTTGGGTCTAGCCGAGGATCAAATTTTCCCTCAGCCCAGGCAAGCAGAGACTGAAGCTATCCTCACCAAGATAGGCAAGCCTTTCACCTCGGTTCTGTACAGTGGTACTACTCATGGTTTTGCTGTTCGTGCAAATGCATCGAACCCGCAGCAAGTCTTTGCTAAAGACGAAGCGTTCTACCAAGCTGTTCGTTTCTTTAATGCATGGGACTAGTTCATAGTCTACAAGCTACAGACCATGACCTCTTCCAAATTATCAGCAGAGGCATTTCCACTTTCCTTCTCTTGCATTAAGTCCTGGTAGGCTGTCACATGACAAGGACTATGCATCATATAGTTACCTAGTTACAGTTTCAATATTTGTCAAAGCCACGGCCATTTCTGTTTGAATCTAGAGTGCTCTGAGACAAACTATCTGTCTATATACACCGTGATCCATATTCGTAAAGATAATCAAAATAACCAACGCATCCCTTGACGTTCATCATGACAGGCAACAATAACGAAAACATGAAGTATCGGATCGCTCCTCGAAGTCAACACCATTGGTCATATTCTGTGTGCACTTGTCATTTATCTTCTCTGGTTAAGGAAGCACCGGCGATAAACGAAAACTCCGACAGACATGAACTTGTCTTACATATGCCACGCTGAGGCTTAGGGAACGGAAGATGCCGGCCAAAGAGTTCGGGATAAGACGAACCAATTCTGGCTAGTGATGAAACCCTGTTGTGTTCACCGCTTACGCATAGCGGTATTTTATCTCGTAGTTAGTGACAAATATTCTGACAGAACTAGTTCTGAAAAGGATTATGCTCGGGCTTGTCGGACTTGTTAGGGTTATTTAATTGGCTTCCGAACACTGTGGCTAGCAGCTTAGTCTGCTATTTGAGTTACCATCAAGACAATGATAATGCATTACCAGAATTAGGATTTGTCACAGTGTAAAACTCACTTCTGATTAGCAGAAACTTCAACTAACTTCCCGTCATGTGCTGACTTCGCAAGCTGGCTCTCTGCTGTTATGCATACTAACGAACAAATGTGGGAGAAGAATATAAAGCAGCCCTAAGCTGCTGCAATCCAGTCTGGTTGATCTGTCATTAGCTCACGGCCCTTCCTCTTTCTTCAACCTTCAATAAGTTCAATTCCTCGCACAATGTCCGAGCATCCAACTGCAATTCCCAAAGGTTCCTGGGTTCTTGTGACAGCCGCCAATGGTCATACTGGGAGTCACATTGTCTTCGAGTTGCTGAAGAGAGACTTCAAGGTCCGCGGCACTGTTCGAGACTTGGAATCAAGCCAGTGGCTACTGCAGGATGACTTTGTTTCCAAGTACGCCGAGCGCGGCCATATCGAGCTTGTAATTGCCGATACGACCAAACCCCATGACTTCGACAGAGCTGTACAGGGTGTCGCGGCTGTCATACATGTTGCAGTCATCGGGGACTTGGTTCCCGATCCCAATGTTGCTATTCCAGCCACTATAGAATCAGCGTTGTCGGTTTGTCGAGCAGCAGCAAAGGAGCCATCCGTGAAGCGTTTTGTCTTCACTTCTACCTTTTGGGCTGCGACCTTTCCAGTCCCCGGTGTCGGTGACACCATCACAAACCTTGACACTTGGAACGATGCTGCGATCCAAGCTGCTTGGGCCCCTCCTCCATATGAATCTGATCGAATTCTGCCGGTTTATTTCGCAGCCAAGGTTGAGGCAGAAAAAGCGGTCTGGAATTTTGTTGAAGATCAGAAGCTCCCCTGGGTAGTCAACTCGGTCAGCCCTTGTGTCATCCTGGGAGATCTTCGAGATGATAAACATCTACGGTCTGTCCCTCCCCAGCTAATTGAACAGCTGTATTTGGGAAATCTTGAAAAGTTGCAAACCCCTGCCAGTAAGTAAGATCGCCGTAACTAATACTTGCGACTAATTATGAGAAGTGTATTACAGCCACGTCACCGATGTTGCGATTGTCCATGTCGCCGCTGCAATCGACCCCGAAGTATATGGTCGACGCATCCAAGTTCTTGCAGCATCATTTACATGGAATAACTGTCTTGATGTCCTACGAAGCGCTTACCCGAATCGCAACTTCGTCGACAACTTTATTTCTGGTGATCCGAAGTTGATATACAAGATTGAGAACGACATTGCTCTCGATCTCATACAGAAATGGGCCGGGCGTGGTTGGATCGGTTTGGAGGCGAGTGTTACAGAAGTGGTGAATTACTTGATCAAAACGAAGAGGCTCGGTGATAAGTAGGTAGCCAGGCTTCATCGCAGATAGGTACTCATTGATGGTTATCATTGCTTATCTGTGAGTTTACTATTATTAGCCTAATAGGGATATACTATCAGCCGATGATTGGCTTTGGTCCCCGCTGAGTCAGATTCATGTTTAAAAAACGAAGACCAGTCTGACATGACATTCTTTCATCTTTGTCATCCTCATACTTTGACTATCAACGATGGGGAATCCTACTACAGACACCGAAAGGCAATCAGTTATTAGTAGACAGGTGACGCTAGTTAAAAGAAGAGGCCGCGGCAGATTACCGAAAAACCAAACAATCACTGAACGTCCGAAATTCCAGCCCGGAACACTTCAATTCATCAACTCTGCTCATCCAGACGAGATCACCAATGCAAGTAGTATCAGATTGATAAGATCTCACGCAGCAAGGCTTTCTCGTGCTCTCCAGAAGGAAAAACAGCAAGATGAAGCTCCTTCCGAGGGGGATAACCCTGAAAATGTGCAAGCTGAGGCCGAGTTGAGATCTATGGTTCACCCAGCAAGCAATACGCAATACCGAAAGATCATGCCTAAAACAAAAGAGCATGAACAGACTGGAAATCACCCACCAAGTCCGATACAGTTGATCGGCGGTGCTCGCAGTGCCGCATACACAGGATTTGCAAGACCACTTTCAGATGACGAACACTATCTCTTTGACTTCTGTACGTCTATACTCTCCTCAACTTTCAACAAACTGAACCAACTGACATTCTCTATCACAGACCTAAACTATGTCATTTCCTACGGATACACAGCATGTTATGCCCAAGACGACGAACAGAACTTTATATACCTCATGAGGCATATCTGGGTACCCAATGCCATGTCTAAACTCAGTCTTATGACCGCTGTCTTTCACGTGGCGTGCCGGAACTATGTCGCAGCCACAAATAACAGCCTATCGAGCAAATTCGGTGTCAAAAAACTCCAATATCGGCTCATGTGCATCCAAATGGCTCAAGACGCTATCGAGTCGGAGACTATCGCTACAGACACGACTATTGCATTGGCTATGCTTATGGCCTCTGAAGCAGTGAGTATTCCTTTCTACTTTTCGTTTATACTTTTCATCTACAGAAAAAGACTAAGTTGGTTATCGTAGTTCCTTGAAGGAGATATGAATGCATACTGGAGCCACGGTGCTGGCGTTATGAAAATGGTACGAGCGCGAGGAGGCGTTGACATGCTCGGAATGTCGGGATTCTTGACTAGAACTGTCTCGGAATCTATCTATCTCACAAAAACCAATATGGTAGCCGGACCAAATGTCCTGGACCCAAAGATGAATGTCTCTTGAGTTGCATTCTGAAGAATATCTGTTAGATTTGTGTGTTTCCTGTCGTCTATTTGTAATTTCTAGGATCTCTTAAGTTAGCTTCCTATGACCTCTTACATGATTTATCACTATGTTTAGCCAATAAAAGATGAGTTTCGGTGCCGAATCGGCGAAGCTCATTCCACCTTCGTATTCCTAAGGCTTACATATTGCAATACGCAACAATACGCAATTTCCTTAGCTGTGCTGAAAGGTCTACATATTAACAAACAAATCGAATTCTTATCAAAAGCAGATGTTTCATTTGAAATTTACCGGCAGTATTACTTTATTTGAGATAGTGGTGATTGAGGCGTACTCAAAGACCAATTGAAGGTGTAGCTGTCGAAACATGTAACATGTTAAAGCACAATAATCTCAAAAACACGTAAAAACTCCCCCAAACTCATCCAGACTCCCTCTTTCAAGACAAAATATCAATAAAGCCAAAGCTTTTGATCTCAATGTTCTCTAAACCTAAGTTTCTCGCCTTTGTGGCCCTCGTAGCTCTCACAGCTGGCCAAAATCTACAAGCCACTCTTCATACTACATCATGGAACTCAACATTCAAACTCTCGCCTCTGCAACGTAAGCTTGCCAACTTGACCGTTGATGAAGGCGCGCAGATCGACAACATTATCAACTTCGACTGAACTCTACTCGCCAACGGTGGTCCTCACCAAGATGACTTTTACACTCTTCCCCCTGGTATGAAGATCCCAGGGTTCGGGTGAGCTTATCAAGCTCCAAGATATCACGGACCCAAAGCCATATACGATCCCTGCCTCGACTGCCATGTCTCGTTCCTCTACTCAACTACAAACATTAATGGCACTCTTATCCCCGCCTCTGCTTACATCCTTTGGCCATATACTGCCAAGAAAGTGAAAGGTGTTCCTGGCGGAAAGGTGCCAACTGTGCTTTGGACTCACGGCACATCTGGATGGTATCCTACTGCCGCACCATCTGCCCATAGAAGTCTCTTCTATCAGGACTTTGTACCATATGCCTTGGCTCTGGCAGGATATGCTGTTGTGGCCCTTGATTACGCCGGTCTCGGCGTTGGTACCTCATGGGATGGGACTGTCATTCCTCATCAATATGGCATCTATCAGGCTGGTGGATCAGATGCTCTCAATGCCCTGAGAGCTGCTTTGACTGCATTCCCGGAGCGTCTGACAACTCATTATATCAATGTTGGTCATAGTCAGGGAGGTGCCGTTGGTTGGGGTGTCTCTGAGCTTGTTGGGGAAAAGAAAGGAAGGTTCAAGGATCTAGTCAAGGGTCATCGAGGGACTCTGCTTTTTGCCCCACCCACAGATGGATTCTCGCTACCAGCTGCTTCGATCACTACCTGGGTTGGTAAATATTTGAACCAAGTCTATCCTGAGTTCAAACTTAGTGACTGGCTTACACCTCTGGGTATCGACCGAGTCACTCTCTTCAACCAGGTTGAGGGATCTCAAAGCGTCAGCAGCTTTCTCTTCGATCTCAAGAAGAGATCGTCCAGCCTGACTGGATGAGCACATGGTCTGTGGCTGCCTCTCAAACAAATTGTTGACCCTGGTGAGAGGCCTTGGAAGGGGCCCACGCTTGTCATCCATGGTGACAAAGACCCAGCGGTGCATTACAACACATCATTAGCTACTTCAAAGGCTACTTGCGAGAAGTACCCTGATTATCTGGAGTTCTTGGGTGTTCCTGGAGTTGGTCACTTTCCGGGAATGTATGCAACTAGGTCGATTTGGATGGATTGGATTAAGGATCGGTTCAAGGGACGCAAGGTCCACAGGCAGGGCTGTGTTCAGTCCGAGGTTGACCGGTTTCTACCTGACGACCATTATCAGCATGATCCAAATTCCTTCCCCTTATGGGCTGGCAAGTCCGAATGGGCTTATGAGCTTCCCCAGGGTCATTAGTATTACGGTTTTCGGTTGACTAGTGAGAAGAGAAGTGGGCGATGATTGTGGGGAGCATGAGGGGGCATGATATGTACTAAATAGTGAAAGTGTTAGTGGTGCTATTTCCTAGAGATACTTAGCATCCGGTAATCCAAGGACTATATTGTTACAAAACATCTAACTCACACCGAAATGAGATCCTGTTCAATATTTTCTCTACTGTGCTCTTTAGAGTTTCTTCAGTATACGAATATACGGTATAATAAGTATAAACAAATCTGTATCAGATAGGCTCTAAGTTATCTAAGTTCTCTGTGGCGATATAAGCTCTCAGCCACAAGTCTCTGCTGCAAATAGCACATCTATGTAGATAGGCTCAATGAGAGCGGTTGACTCGCGGAATGAGAGACTGGAAAAATGTAGGAAGGGAACTTGTGTGGTTGTTCAGCACTCTATTCAGGTTTATAAATAGGCTGAAGAAAATAGCCTGAGAGGATTTGGTAAGGTTCAGGAAAGGGCTCAAGGGCCTCATTTTAAATTGTCATCCAGTTTGATTACATGGGAAGTACGTGTTCTTCCTTTTACAGGAACTTCTATTTGAATTCAATTAGATGATGTCAAACTGAGAGATTTATGATCAAAAGCCTTTTTGTCCTGACTTTAAAAGCTCTGTTTGAAATAAGACCTGGTAATCCAAAAGTCGAAAATTAAAAATGGACTCTCGGCGGCTAGTTCTAATTTAATAGAGCTCATTACCTGGGCGAATATGATCAAATGAACCAGGTGAAAAGTTGATTCTTTCCGAAGCTAAGTCCTACGGAAACTGGCTTTACGAATATTCAGTGTATAAGCTGATACAGCCTGCCCAATCAAGCAACATAGGAGGCTCGCCTAGGGATGCTTATTCTTCAGCCAAAACTCACAACGAATTTTGTTTGATCTGATACTGTGGTTCCGCGTGTGTGATTAATAATTTCATTACATTTATTAAGGAGCGTGGGGATGGATCCTAACGTGCCTGTTGCAGCTGAGTTCTGTGGCTGAAAGCTGGTGTTTATCCTATAACTTTGCAAGTGGCAGTTTTGTGTTCTTGCTTAACATCTTACCATAACAAACAAGTGAAAGCCTTCAAAATCAGGTGTGGCTTTATACTTCCCTCATGTTGTTGGGTCACGCTCCCCTTGGAATCTATCGCAAAAAGCACCATAGCATGTAATCAAACAAAGAAGAGAGGGCAACTGGGAAAAGTAACAGCGTCTTTTAGGAATTAAATTGAATGGCACCTATGGGTTGAAGTTTCCAAAAGCCATCCATGAAGATGTCCACCAAATGCAGAATGTACATCTCCATCAATGGGTTCACCATCTTCAAAGTCCAAGTTATCAATCCACTCGTGTTCACGTATTGCCCTCTCAGCAACTGGGAACCCATCATCTCCACGAAGCCAAGTGAATGTGTTTCGAGTCGCCATCTCGGAATTCTCATCCTCTGAATCATACTCCTCGTAATCTACCTCCACTTCCGGGACAGAATCCTGGAGAACTCCATTCTTCGACCTCGTTGCCATGCTTGGAACTTTAGGACCCTGCTGAACCTTTGTGTCATCGCTGCAGTACTAGGTAAGATGCGAAAACCTGAGACCGTGGTCCCAGCCACAGAGTATATGTTCGTGAACATCAATATTTGTATCGTCTATGGCAGTCGAGCCGAAAGGTGGGAAGGGAAACAGCGGTGAAATAGTATAATTAATGTCATGGCAAAGATAGCGTAATCTGCACTCATCGGCACGTCAGATTAACTGGGTGTCTGGAGCGAATTGGGGGACTGGCATCTGAATAAAGGACATCAGTGTCCTTGTCCACGCAGCTGCTCCAAGATCGATATTCCACCGACCAGCGCGGCCTTCTCGAAGTGCTTTATCGTTACCACCTGTGATAAACGAACCAAGCCACAAGAATCCAATATCAGGGTCTCTTCTAATCACAATCCTCAAAAGGGCATGGGGGTTTTTGATAGTATAAAGAATCGCAAATGAACCCTGTAGCCACATTCCACATAGGTTGCTTGACACTTTAGCCTCGCAAAATACACTGGTGAGAAGTGCTTTGGTTCCTTTGGCATTGCAGCTGAGTGTCAATAGTCTATCGAATTGATCATTGCTTATGCCCGTGAAATCGAAAATGTTTGGTGTTGGCGTTTATCGTCTTCCGTTTCCTCACCCCAATGGGCGTCTGGGGACCGGTAAGACGATCGGCCGGCTGTCATAGTTGGAGGCAGGGATCATCAAGACTCCCGCCAAGGATGCTATATAGACATCGTCGTCGATACAATGGATGCCACAATATTCAGCAAGATAGCTATATGCTTCTGATAAGGTAGTTGATACATCCGTGGCTGCTGATGCTGTAGAGTTACCCCCAATCGAGATAAGGATAGGAATTTCTGAATCAAGAGAGATGGACCATGGTGAATGAAGACATCTACCCTCCCTATTGGACATTGTCACACTCCAACCTCTTTCGACAGATAGTAGGACAGTCCACCAATGATCAGCACCTTTGCTGACTGGCCCGAGATTTATGGTTACTACGCATGTGCCGGTGTGTTCGGACGGTGAATTGCTGGTGTTTCCATTCGACGAAGAAATGCCATGTCTAGATAGATGGGCGCCGGGGACGAGCTCAGCCCATCTGGCGGAAAGAATATAGGCCCAAGCTTGTATCAGAACAGGTATGTGGTGACTATTCTTTCCAAAGATATCAGGCATAGTTGCCCCTGAATGTCGACCGTCTGCCGTCAGAATCATCTTGGTTGGCTTATCCCAAGCAACGTGGAAAATAGACTCATCTTCGACGGGCGGCAAATGATCAACGTCATTGGCTGCAAGCCATGTCGTAGTGGCCTTGGCCAAAACGACGTTTCTAAAGTTTTTGTCGGCCTCCACGTTTTGGGGAAGCCGGGGGTGATCGGGGAAGGCGGTTCGCAAGTGCTGAAGGCAATCTCTCCACAAACCCGTCTCCTCAGAGGATATTCTATGGAGTGCAGACCACGTCTGATATCCTTGGGCAAACGCGCAACTAGCGCGTTCCTCGTTAGGGCGGACCGCGTCCTGCATAGGTGAGAATCGCTGGGTACAGCAGATGCCAATTGAACGCAAAACATGATTTCTATGTTCGGCGATGTTGAATTCCTCAACGATTGTGTAGCATTCCTCGTTATGAAAACGGGCACAGACCGCCATAGGTTCCTCACAGCCACGAGTTGTCGAGATGCTTGCGACTTATCAACGTTTCCCATCTGAACCTCGAAACCTAAACGATGTGAGTTGCTTAGTGTACTCTATGATCGAGTCAAATGATATTGCTTGTTCCCAATGCATAGACCAATAGTAATACATCATGCATTCACAACCGGGCCATAGTTGATCATGCATTTTGGTAAAATGTCGGAGTTGTGAGCCAGATGTGTTATTTGCAGTTGAGACTTGTGACTGAGAGCTCAAAATCAGCACAGAGAACTTAGTCAGTCAAGTGCAATTGGATGAGGCGCCTGAATTTCTGGGTGAGAGTAAGGGGAAGTTAAAGTATCTTGGCTAGGGCCATCCAGGAACTCTGCCCTTCACTATTCAAAGCCAAGTTGTGACAAGAAACCAACTCTACCATGTCACACTATTCGGCTGAAATTCAAAACCAAAAACGAAACCTCTTTCATCTGAAATCTTTTCTCATATTCTGCTACTGTGCCCAGTCCTGAAGGATGCTGGTTCTCCAACAAATCATATCTCTGCTGACTTTGCATCTCAACCCACTGCAGTGGTCCCGTTACTTGTTCTCCTTATTCCGTGAGCCGTCAAGATCAAGATAAGGGCAGTCTTCAGGTTTCGCGTAGAACGTGCCTCCGAGTTCCTTGATTATTTTACAGCGCTCTTCCATCGTCAAGGCATTACCAATCCTTCCTAGACCCTTTCTCTTGGTCTGAGAAAAGGTAGTGTATAAGACCCAGACACCGCCGTCGGCTGGCCATCCAGCATACAACCGTGGAGAATCTGGTAAATCATGCTTCCACTGATTTTCGATTTCGCCATCGAGGTCTTGAAACCATTTTGCCCCCAGCTGGCGCATCCTAGCGCAGTGAGCCTCTTCCTCATCAGGGTCGCCTGAACTGTTCACGGGCTTGAACCGGTCGAGACCAAGGAACTCAAGTTCAGCTACGGAACAGAGATGAGTGTAGTAACCGCCCCTCTTTGGCCAACCTGTTACCGATCCACCCGTGAGACCACCGAATTGGCATCGAGGAAACCATGTTACCCCGAATTCACCATCAAAGCTGCATTCAGGCAGACTTTCAGGCTTGCAGGATACAGTATGTTCCGATGTAGGAAGAAGGATTTTTTGATCATTTTGGGAGACTGTAAAACAGGTAGTGGCGAGTATAGCCAGTATAAAGAGAACTGAACTTGCTTGTGTGAACATTTGACCGCTGTCTAGTATTTGGCTAGGGAGGGAACAGGAAGTTGGGATGGATGAGAATTCCGAGGAGGATAAATTTGGTGCCTAAAGAGGGGTTTAAATTTACGTTGGTGACAGCCAACCAACTCAAGGATCTGTACAGCGCTCGCCACAGGTATTTTGTGTTGATTGTTAAACTGTGACTGTTGGGTCCGCAAGTATGGTATTGATGAACAGGCATTAGGAGATTCTATCCAGCTTCCCCAAACATTGAGATGCTTTCCAAGTCAATAATCCCCTCAATTCATATCTGTGACCTCATCTAATTTCTACGCGCCGCCAATCCATGGATACCAAGTCACGATGAATCAGATCAGACGAGGATTCCGGCCATTTCCCAATATAGATGTTTCATCCTACCTTGTTGCCTGCTCAATTTCAGGGAAACGACGAATCAGATCCATGTAATAAGCTCCCGCGCATTAAGTGTTGGTTGTTGGTTGTTCAACGTAAGCTAATAGGTCACTAATGAAAAGTCCAAGCGCAGAGTCCTTATCGGTTGGGCCAAAACTCAAAGTTCATGAGTCCACCGTACTGCGCCTCCCACAATGTATCTAAGTTGTTACTGTGAGCCAATAGTCGGCTTCTTGATCTGACCAAGCTGGATGTCCGGTACCCTCGTTCAATTTAGCAAAGAGTCCTTGACAGCACACCATTGTAATAACGTAACTACCGTTGTCCTTGGTTGTGTACTTATCCTTGTTACTGTTGACCAAGCGAAATTACTGCCAAGAAAGCTTTATTTGAAACGTGCTGCTGACCAACTACATACCACTATACTGCGGTTCCCGAATCATGCCGGGTTCTGATCCATTACCTCCATCAGGTCCCTGGCGCGTATGGCGGGAGGTATAAATGGGCAGGGATGCTTTCTGTATTCGACGAACCAAGAGATTGAGCATCAGCCCAGCTAGTCTCTCCAACTATGAAGGCCACCTTCTCCCTGGCTGTCTCTGTGGCCTTTCCCCCTCTTACCTTTGTTACATCAGTACATGCTGCAAATATTGATGATCTGAAGGGGGCGACTAATACATTCAATGCCGCCCTTGCAGACAGTCAATATAACCTCACAGAAGCAGACGGAGATATAGGTGACTTTGCCACGAGACTCTTCGGCTTCGAGGGCTGTGGTGGCTGGGGCTCTCCCAAGCGGAGGGCCATTTACTCCGGCTGGCAGCAAGCCTGGCACATGATGGATGCCGTTCAAGGAAAGGACCTGAACTGGAACGAGGCTGCGGCTATAGAATTCTTCGCGCCACCTTTCATCAACGAAGAAGAGCAGCCTGCCATCAAAAGCACTGTCTTCCCACGTCTATCTTCTTTTCATGTGTTGCTAACTTGGCGACAGAGATCATTGATACTGTTGTGACAATCAGAGCTGGCAACAGGTTCAATCCGTTTCAATGGGCGCTTCATGTCCGTTGCGACGACCCTAGCAAGAAATGCGAATGCAAACCAAACACCCCATTGGCATACACAACCAACAAAGACCAGAAGTCAGGAAAAGCCCGTATCGCATTTTGTCCCAACTATTTCTTCGAGCCAGACCTTCTCAAAGTCATCGATGAAAATAGCAAGAAGGGGTTGCCCATAGAACATCGTGCAGATCTCAACAACTACGTTCGAAATAAAGGTATGGATGATTGTTGTCTTGGCTTCTCATGTTTCTTTTTGTGGTAATTGTCCCAGGGCGCGTTTGGTTCCATGAGCTTCTCCATGTTGACTGGGCCTCTGGCGTGGATCCGCGGTACCATATTGTCGATCTTTATGGCCTATACACCCGGAGAGACCACACCGTTGTCAAGCAAAAGATTTATAATCCAGCGAAGACTAAAGGTCTCGCTGCGTCTCACTACGATCCAGCTTGGTGGATTAAGAGAAGCGCCGATAACTTCGTCATGTATGCGATGGCCAAAACCATTCAAAAGATCACTGGCAAGTATCCTCATCTTCCCATAGCCTCAACACTTGAAGGTGTGCACGCCATTCCTGATATCGGGCCTGATCCTTTTATGACGGGGGCCAATACAATTGACCGAGAAGGGGCGACCATAATTTGCCCTGAAGATCAAGGCGAATGCCAAACCACTGCTGAAGAAGATGGTCCTGGAGACAAGGGTCTCGTTGTCCCAATGAACTCTAATGCCTGGTCCTCGGGTCGGAGATATTACCCCGAGGACTATCATCGCCAACTGCGAGGCTGGTTGTCCGATGCGAGTCCTCGCCACAACCGTGTTCGCATCGTGCTAATGCAAACTGCGACGGGGTCTCAGTGGGTAGCTGTCCAAGACACACCTAAAGAGCCGATCAAAGACTTCTGCCTTGCAAACGTCCTAGCAAAGGTGCCCGCAAAGGGAGACGAAGGCAACCTGGAGTTTCCAACTGAACTTCCTGCATTCGATGCCCACAGAGCCAAGGGATGCGCTTATTCTGGAACTCCTTACAGTGTAGGTAGTTTGAATTGTGAGGATGGTCCTTCGGATATTCGATGCTGGGAGGACCCTGAATGGAGGGAGATGTCTTACTGTGATGGGGGGAGGTACATGCTGGGAATTAAGTGTGACTGGGCATGATTCGTTGCATATTCATGAGCGACCTTGTTTGGGAGCCGTTTGAACCATGATGCATTACATGTTGTTGCTCATTTATACATGCCATTTGTCTCTATTTATCAAATTCAAATCTTGCCGTTAGCTCGCCAGCTCATAATAGACCATGTCAACCATCAAACTTGACTGAAGACTATGCAATGTCTCGTCGTAGAAATACAGCATCTACTGGAGGGTCTTCATCGTCCAAGTACAAGCCAGGCTCCAGGTGAATCAGTCTGTATCCCCGCCTCTCATACCAATCCTGGTTAGTTGACTAACACGTGTCAGCTCTGTAAAGTGCAAATTTACAGCAATCCAGACTTACACCCAGCTCCTTTCCGGTCTTTGCTCGGTATAACTTCTTCTGCATTTCCTTCTCGGCGGTATCAAGTGCGAGGGTTTTGGCACATAGCGGCTCCTCAATTGCCATTGACTCAACGATGTCCATGGCTGCTCGGCCGATGCCTTTGCTTCGAAGTGCTTTCGAGACGTAGAAGGTCTTTATCCAGTAGACGCCTTCTTTGGGAAGATCGAGGACGAAGTTCCCTGTTTTCTCGTTTCTGTCATCGAGTGAGATATGGCCCACGGGATAGAACTTTGTGTGTGTCGGTTTTCGGGGTTTGGCTCTGAGGCTTTCGGCTGTGTCAACCAATGGTGTCTTGTCCTGAGATATGTCAGTGTGGCAATTATTTATCATCATCATAAGCTTACTTCAGGGTATGCATCCAAGTGTAGTTGAAGTGTTTCGCGGGTTTCGGGATCATCTGGTCGCAGTGTCTAGTCAAAGTTAAATCTCTGCTATTGTGACTTGACCATTGAGGAAACTCACGATCCAGAAAATGGACTTCTGGCCCGAGACTTGTCTCTCTTTCCATCCTTCAACTAATTGCTTATCCCAACCGCATTGCACCCGTTGCTCATAAATTCGGTTGACATGCTCTGGAGAGTTGGGGTCCCAAGGGACTAAGACGAGCTGATCTTGACGAGTTGCTGACGGCATGGCTAATTCGCCTTTGTATGAAACTCAAATTTCTATCGCATCAATTATATGATAATTAGAGTTAGAGAAAAATAATCTCGAAATATAGAGATAACTATTGAGGCTTCATTAAATCATTTGTCATACACGGTAATGAGTCATTGGAGGGCGCGGAATATGAGTTTGTCCGAGGCAATTGGTGCGATTTCGTCGCTAAATGACGCGCCCGCGGAGTTGGACATTTCGCCCCGGACTGCCTTTCTTGCTCAAGGCAACGAGACTCACCAGAACTTTTGTGTCCTGCAAGCTCAGTTGAGTATTTTCAGGTCTTACAATCAACAGCTTGCGATTGTATAAGTTTCAATAGTCGAGCCAGTTCAGTGGTTCCCCTAATTGAACCTGAATTCCTCTCATCCCCACGTACATGTAATTAGCTTCTCGAGAGACATTTCAAACTTCCACGTAATACCGGAGCTCGAAAGATTTGAGTAAAGTCAGTTACCACAAAAGTCTTTCGTTCATTCAAATGAATTATTCTCACTTAACACTATGGCATTGACCGCAAGCTCCGGTTCCCATTTCAACGATCAGGGTTACACACAGCTGTACAGGGTAAGACGTTGAGGGACGCCCAGCCTCAAGGTTACCTGGGCTCGAAGTCGGTTTGTTGAGGCCGTGGAAGAACATTGTTCGGCAGTTGGCTTAAGTGAGTATCTGTATGTTGCTTTGTAGATCATTGCCTGGCAATAGACGTAGGCATATGAGTGCGTCCAATCAGAAACAAGGTCTGTAGAAAGCTCGTCTTTGTGTTTCGGGCATTACGCAGGTAGGGTTTCTCACCGTTCACCAGTAGAAGTAACATGATTTTGAATTACCGCACATTACTCCGATTTCCGTTTCCCCTTGTGTCATTAAATATATTGAAAAGTCCTAAACTATCTGTGCCAATGCCATATCACCCACCCATAATCATTCTATAGCCCTTGTATTGAATCCACTATGGTATACCAGACACGCGCCCCCAAACCAATTTACAAAAGAATACAAATCCAGCGAAATTACGCTATAAATGTCAAATGTCTATCAAGCTCATGATCTCTTTCCATGTTTGCTTTGCAGATTGCACTCCTTCCCAGTCGAACTAGCTCAACAACAAAGTCATTGATGAGTTTCATATGTGAGACTTCGCAGGTGGTCAGTCGCCGCACTGGGAGATTGTTGATTAGGTCAGCAGCCGCTTTGAGAAGCTCAAGGTCTTGCTCAGCCCGTTCGTGAAGTGGATACATTAGGATGTTAAGGAAGAGAGTGACCATGGCTGCTGTAGGATAAAAAACGATAATCCTGCACAAGAGTTAGTCACGGGGCAAGATTTGGTTTGTACGAACTGTACTTACCAGAATGCTTCACCAGCGACTCCACACATCGCGGCCCGCAAGTACACAAGTGTCGAACGACTAGCTTCCAGCACAAGAACATTACTCGATTCGACCCCGGGGACCCATTCCGGCTGATCATTAGGGTTTCCAGGATCAGGTTCTATGCACCTAGCACTTGCTCGATGGATTGCAATCATCAGATGATGATAGTCCAAATGTAGAGTGATATGTCTCATACTGCGTGGAAGATGCATCCCCTGAAGAGCAACTTGGGACTCGTTGGTGATTGAGAGTGCAGGACGGAATGAAGGGGGCACTGATTGCCTCCACGCCTCGAGCTCTTCGTCAAGCTCTCTGATGTCGAAAAGCAGCTGGGCATGGGACTTCTTGGCAGCCTGGGCCGAATATAGTAGACGGCTAGTTTTGTCTTTGAGCTGGCTCAGACGAGGGTCGCCCGGGAGGTGGGGCATGAGACTCTCTTCTTCGAAGGAAGCTTGGGGGAGGCTTTTGTTGAGTTTGGGGAGGTATTCATAGCATTCGAAATAGGTCTCCGGAAGGGTGAGATCGCAATAGTCGTCGGACATGAGTGGCGGTTGACCTGTTCGAAGAGCAATATCTTTATCGAAGATATAGCATAGCCAGAATAGCATGCGAATTTGGCGCCGTTCCCTCTCTGAACGTGTAATTTGCGAGCTTTGTGATTTAAATGATATGTACGTATGGCCTCCAAGAGTGAATACCATGCGGCACGCAATGGCGTGGAACATGGCACCTGATCGAAGACGTCCAGAGAATATGTCATGCATGTTCTAGTCGTTTGTCAGTACTATTGGGGCCCAATCTTTAGATCAAGTCCTTACCAGCATGAAGACTATTTGAAGGTTGTTGATACTAGCTATTTCCAGTACATCTGTGAGTAGATAACGTGCCTTTGTGGCACATAAGTCTGTATCGATACTTGGTGTATCTTCAAATGTGTCTTGGAAGAGTACTATCGTTGAGAGGAAAGCCAAGACGCCAACCTTGGCACTAAGATGCTCCAAAGAAGGAGCATCGCCTACGTAAGGCTGATAAGCTAGTTCAATGGTGTCCTTGAACAGAACCCGTTCCACGACGGGAAATACCAAACTGAAAGAGGAATGGATAAACGCGTCGAAAGCCTTCTCGGTGATACTTCTTTCAGGAAGTTCGTATAAGTCGCGTTGGTCATGGTAAACGCGAGGTGCAGGCGATTGGAAGGGGTTGGAGTGATCTATGGCACCCGGATTAAGGAGAACTTCGTCCCCAGTCTTTGAAATTATCCATTGTCTTCCCTCCTCTGAAAGCAGAGGTAGTCCATTATGCTGACTGATGTGGCCAAAATGACAGCCACCATAATGGAGTTGCCCATAGGAAACAGAGCTGGTGAAGCCGCCAGCAGGAGATGGGGCTTGAGATATAAACGGAGATCCTTGGGATACACTTGCAGATCTAGAATCTGTAGCTCTCAAAAAGGAAGAAGATGGCCGGTTGAATGACAATTTTTGGGGGGTATCGTTGGTTGAGTCTCCATTACCAGGATCTGAACTCTTATGAGGATCAGTGGCTAGTGAACTTGGAGTCAATGGTTTGGCTGCACTGCTTTCAGAGTTCTTCTGATTAGAAAGTGTCTGAGAAAGAGCATCCTCAATGCGCTTGAGGCGCTCTGCCAGACTTTGCTCAGACGTTTGACGAGATCTAATAGACTGGTTAAAATGAACTACTCCACGGGGCTGAACGCTACGGTCGGAACCTACCTAGCTTTGGCTGCCTTTTTCCGTCCTCTCACTCGGTTAAATGTACAATCCAAGCCATGGTGCTCACACCAGTTGCAGGGTGTATCGGAGCTTGTTGAATCGCATTGGATCTAGAGGAATGAGGGCACCTTGTTAGCCAACTGGGTAAGAATGCGATACACCTTCACAAAGACAAGCATGCAGGATGGACAACATCAATCTCGTCAAGGGATGTATGGAACCGATCGATAAAGGGGAAGCGGAGGTCCCGGGAATGAACGGAGATGGGGCATCGTATACGTACCTTTCTCTTATGACAGGCATCACAGGCCCGTTTCTGCATCATGATTACTTATACAGCTCTGATATGCAAGTAATTTTAGATTGGAGGAAGAAGGAGGTGGGTTATTTCGCCGAAATCGAGTCTGTCAACTTGGACGTTGGGCTCAGTTCCACAACTAACCAAACGGCCGGAAGATTGGAAAAGAATAACAGTGAACAACGATATGTGTAAGCCTCCGGCTGAAAAGCCAAGATATGAGGCAAAACGAGTCTAATGTGTCAAACTCACGGTCTTTTCGCGAGATAGTCCACGGCCGAAAGATTCGTAAACGCGGAACATGAGGCTCTCCGAGGATGGTTCGGAGGATGGTGTCGAAGAAGAATGCGACACGACCGCTGAATAAGCGGAGGAAGCTTAAAGCAGAAACGAGGACAAGGTCAGCGCTAAGCGATATCAGACAAAGTGTCAAACCTTGTACCGGGATTCCACATGAAGATCACGGCCCAAACATGGACTAGACATGGATTGATCTGCCGAAACCTGTGACTAAGCGGAAGATCCAAGAGTTCCTCTTCTTCCGGCCCATTTTTACCAACGGCAGATACTTTCAGCCTATACATAGATAGATCCCTCTCCGATTACCCCCTTGAAAACGATTCCTGCTGTTCCTGTAAGGGGTCAAAGTCGGAAAGGCGGCTATTAAAAGGCCGACTCGGATGCGGCTCATTATCTTTTGCGTCATTGATTTCACTTATCACTCAGTCGGAGCTCGTCGCAGTTTTCAACAGTCCGTCTCATATCTTAACGAATGCGATCCTGGCTGTGCTGGCCTGTTCCCTCGTAGCCGGCCTTTTCGCACTCAATCATTTGTCCGCTATTACGACAACTGACTTTGTATTCCTAAGGCTGGTATTTGTAATTGCAATCATTATTGTCCATTCTGCTGTGACATTTGCTGAAAATCACGTTTCACAAGCATGTGAATCCGCGTTGAATGCGGCTTGAATAGCCCCTGTAAGAAGCTATTTCCCTTTTGATATCAACTGGGGCTAGCGGTTGAGTCACCACTATCTCTAATGCACTACGCACGCTGCAGCACAACCACCAACATCAACAAGGCCGAATTGACTAAGCGGTAAATTTGGCCGGGCGTAGAACATTCTTATCAGGGTCCATAGATCAACAACTTCCGTCAGATCCAAGTGGATCGAAGAACCCGCTCGTACTAAAATGCTTGTCAAGAAAGGAACCAGATCCATTTATTTCATTGGCCAAGCTGTCCCTTTTACGCTGCTGTCGGACGCCGAAAAAGCCCGTCAGTCTGTAAAGCCGATTCCTGTCAAAACGAGTTGTTGTTTATAAGAAGCATGCAGCCACTTCCCCTGCAGAAATATCCAGTAACAGACACCATTTTATTGTTCTTTAGAAGTTTGTTTGGTATTAAAAACAAGATCTCGGTGCGCAAGTCGGCGGTAAAGGCTATCCTCTTTTAGCCAGGGCGAACATACAGTCCACCACCAAAACAACAACATCATCAAAATGGATTCCGACAGCAACGATTCGCAAACGGTCTATGAACCGACACCCATGAAAGAACTCCCTCATGATACCGAATGGTCCATGAAGCCTGAGGTGGTGGAATACAAAGAGAGAGACAAAGCATCTGGCTTCCCTGACAGAGAGCTTGGTGTTACTTGGACCAACCTTACTGTCGATGTCATTGCTGCTGATGCCGCTATCCATGAGAACGTTTTGTCACAGTACAACATCCCCAAGCTCATCAAAGAGTCTCGCCAAAAGTCACCTCTCAAGACAATCCTCGACAACAGTCATGGCTGCGTCAAGCCTGGTGAGATGCTCCTTGTTCTCGGCCGTCCTGGCTCAGGCTGCACAACACTCCTCAACATGATCGCCAACAAACGACGAGGATACGCCAACATCAAGGGTGATGTCCACTATGGATCCATGACAGCCGAGGAGGCCAAGAACTATCGAGGCCAGATCGTCATGAACAATGAGGAGGAGGTCTTTTACCCAGCTTTGACTGTTGGTCAGACTATGGACTTTGCTTCCAGACTCAAGGTGCCTTTTCATCTCCCCAATGGTGTCAGCTCGCACGAGGAGCTGAGAGTCCATACAAGGGACTTCTTGCTCAAATCTATGGGTATTGAGCATACCATCGACACCAAGGTTGGTGACGCATTCATTCGTGGAGTCTCTGGAGGAGAGCGAAAGCGAGTCTCCATCATCGAGACTCTGGCAACGCAGGGTTCAGTCTACTGCTGGGACAACTCAACCCGTGGCCTCGATGCCAGCACGTAAGTACCGATACTGAAACTCCCTATGTACTTCTCTAACTTGACCCAGTGCTCTCGAGTACACCAAAGCCATCCGCGCCATGACCGATGTGATGGGTCTCGCCTCCATCGTCACCCTCTACCAAGCCGGCAACGGTATCTACGATCTCTTCGACAAGGTCCTCGTGCTCGACGAAGGCAAGGAAGTCTACTACGGTCCTCTCAATGAAGCGAAGCCCTTCATGGAGAGCATGGGCTTCATCTGCCAGCACGGCGCCAACGTCGCAGACTACCTCACCGGTGTCACTGTCCCGACCGAGCGACAGATTCACCCGGATCACCAGAATCGCTTCCCACGAACAGCAGATGCTCTTCGAGCAGAATACGAGAAGTCGCCCATCTACGAGCGCATGCGGTCTGAGTACGACTATCCTACTTCTTCAATCGCCGACGAAAGGACCAAGCAGTTCAAGCTGGGCGTTCGTCAGCAGAAGGACAAGAAGCTTCCCGATAGCAGCCCCATGACGGTTGGGTTCATCTCACAGGCTAAAGCTTGTGTGAAGCGTCAGTACCAGATTGTCCTCGGAGACAAGGCCACCTTCTTCATCAAGCAGGTTTCCATGGTCGTACAGGCCTTGATCGCTGGCTCTCTGTTCTACAATGCCCCCTCTGACTCAAGCGGTATTTTCATCAAATCGGGCGCCATCTTCATCGCTCTTCTCTGCAACTCCCTGGTCTCAATGTCTGAGGTCACTGACTCTTTTACTGGACGCCCTGTTCTTCTCAAGCACAAATCCTTTGCCATGTACCATCCTGCTGCCTTCTGCATTGCTCAGATTGCTGCTGATATACCTGTAATTCTGCTGCAGGTCAGCACCTTTTCGGTTGTAGAGTATTTCATGGCTGGCCTTACCGCCTCGGCGGGACACTTCTTCACCTTCTGGATTCTTCTCGTTTCAATCACAATCGTAAGTGTATTGCTCATACTTACTGATCCTGCAGTACTAACATACATCACTAGTGCATTACGGCCCTTTTCAGAGCTGTCGGTGCGGCTTTCAGCACCTTTGATGCTGCTTCCAAGGTTTCCGGTTTTCTCATCAGCGCCACAATCATGTACTCTGGCTATCTCATTAGCAAGCCTCTGATGCATGATTGGTTTGTCTGGCTCTTCTGGATCAACCCCTTGGCATACGGCTTCGACGCTCTTCTGTCGAACGAGTTTCATGACAAGGTCATTCCTTGTGTTGGGCAAAGTCTCGTACCAAGTGGTCCTGGCTTCACCAATGGCGATCACCAGGCTTGTTCTGGAGTAGGTGGAGCCAAGGCTGGGGTGAACTTCGTTACTGGCGATGACTACTTGGAATCTCTCTCGTACAGCCATGACCATCTTTGGAGAAACTTCGGTATCATTTGGGCTTGGTGGGCTCTCTTCGTTGCTATCACCATCTTCTTCACCACCAAGTGGCACGCCTCCTCCGAGGACGGACCTAGTCTGGTTATTCCTCGCGAGAATGCCCACATCACCGCTGCTCTCCGCCAGTCTGATGAGGAGGGACAGACGAAGGGTGAGAAGAGGATCATGGGTAGCAGTGATGGTGGTGTTGTATCTGGGGATGACTCCGACACTAGCGGTGAAGTGATGGGTCTGGTGCGCAACACCTCTGTGTTTACCTGGAAGAACCTCAGTTATACTGTCAAGACTCCTCAAGGCGATCGTACTCTTCTCGACAATGTCCAAGGATGGGTCAAACCAGGCATGTTGGGTGCTCTTATGGGTTCTTCGGGTGCTGGAAAGACTACACTTCTCGATGTTCTGGCTCAACGCAAGACCGAGGGTACCATTCGGGGCTCTATCATGGTTGATGGCCGGCCCCTTCCAGTTTCTTTCCAGCGGTCTGCGGGCTACTGTGAACAGCTTGACGTCCACGAACCCTATGCTACCGTCCGCGAGGCTCTAGAGTTCTCTGCCCTTCTTCGACAAAGCCGCGACACTCCTCGCGAGGAGAAGCTCAAGTATGTTGACACTATCATTGACCTTCTGGAACTTCATGACCTTGCGGATACCCTGATTGGCCAAGTTGGCGCCGGTCTGAGTGTCGAACAGCGCAAGCGTGTTACTATTGGCGTCGAACTGGTCTCAAAGCCCAGCATCCTGATCTTCCTTGACGAGCCAACTTCTGGTCTTGATGGACAATCTGCGTACAACACCGTTCGTTTCTTGCGCAAGCTTGCTGCCCACGGTCAGGCTATCCTCGTCACCATTCACCAGCCCTCGGCCCAGCTTTTCTCTCAGTTTGACACCCTGCTTCTCCTTGCCAAGGGCGGTAAGACAGTGTACTTTGGCGACATTGGCGAGCACGGCAAGACGGTTACTGGCTATTTTGGTCGCTACGGGGCTCCTTGCCCAGAACATGTCAACCCTGCCGAGCACATGATTGACGTCGTCTCTGGACATATGTCGCAGGGCAAGGATTGGAACCAGGTATGGCTGTCTTCCCCTGAGCACGATGCCGTTGAGAGAGAGCTCGATAGCATCATCAGCGAAGCTGCTTCCAAGCCCCCAGCCACTACCGATGATGGCTACGAATTTGCTACCTCTCTGTGGGAGCAGACCAAGCTTGTCACCCATCGCATGAATATCGCCTTGTACCGCAACACAGACTACATCAACAACAAGTTCGCTCTACACTTGTCCTCTGCTCTCTTCAACGGCTTCTCTTTTTGGCAGATTGGTTCGTCTGTCGCTGAGCTTCAATTGAAGTTGTTTACGGTCTTCAACTTCATTTTTGTCGCTCCCGGTGTCATGGCTCAGCTTCAGCCCTTATTCATCCATCGTCGAGACATCTTCGAGACCCGCGAGAAGAAGTCCAAGATGTACTCTTGGATCGCTTTCGTTACTGGCCTGATTGTTTCAGAAGTCCCTTACCTGATAATTTGTGCTGTCATCTACTACGTCGCCTGGTATTACACCGTCGGTTTCCCGAGCGATTCTTCCCGTGCTGGAGGCACCTTCTTTGTCATGCTTATGTATGAGTTCATTTACACTGGCATTGGTCAGTTCGTTGCTGCCTACGCGCCAAACGAGGTGTTCGCTTCCCTTGTCAATCCACTTATCCTCACTATCCTGGTGTCTTTCTGTGGTGTCCTTGTACCCTACTCCAGCATCCAGAGCTTCTGGAAGTACTGGCTCTACTACATCAACCCTTTCAACTACCTCATGGGTAGTATGCTGACTTTTGACATGTGGGGGGCCGATGTCAAGTGCAAGGAAAGCGAGTTTGCTCGGTTCAGCCCTCCCAACGGTACCACATGTGGTGAATACCTCAAGGAGTGGCTTACACAAGTGCCTAGCAAGCTGATCAACCCTGATGCGACCGAAGAGTGCAAGGTGTGCACTTACAGCAATGCTGATGACTACCTCCGCACTCTCAACCTCAAGTCGTACTCATACGCGTGGAGGGACGCCGGCATTACAGCTGCATTCGTCTTTAGTTCGTATGCTCTTGTCTACATCCTCATGAAGCTTCGAACCAAGACTTCCAAGAAGGCGGAGTAGAAGCAACATCGCAGCCTGATCCCTATTCCGTTCAGGTCTCAAAATTGGTTATTTTCTTATTCGGATATCATCATAGACTGTATAGCAACCTTAGACTGCACAATTAGACTATCAACATAGCACACATCATAATAATAGATCGTTGTTACCATGATTCAAGTAACCTTCAGTGGCATCTACTCTTCCCAACTTACCGTGTCCCTCTACATTATGACGACCCTCACAGCCGTCTCCTTTTCCTTCGTTGAAACTATAGTTTCACCTTAAAGCATCCCATATTCCTTTTGACCAAACTGGATATGCGGATCACGATTTAGGGGTGGAATGGAGATCCGTTGGATGAACGCAGATGTCATGGTGGCTTGTGACCGGCAAATATCGAGATTAGGATTGGCGAAGACGAGCTGGCTACCCTGAAGCTAGAACGCGTGTTAATAGGCAAAACAGAACGCGAGATTTGGGCGCGTATTAATTCTCTCGGGTGTTCATCATATGTCATATATAGGTAGTAGAGATATAGTGACAGTGACGAGTTCTTCGTGAAACCGATTTCATGACTTGTGATGTCTAAAGTTCTCTCAACGGCACATATCAGATAAAAAAAAAATGTTAAGAGGTCGTCGAATCAGAGTCGGCTTTACAAGTTTTGACCATTGGTATCAAGTCAGGCAACAAACAAAAGAAAAAAGATAGTAAATCAGTCAGTCCCTTCGTATCTTAAAGGTAATCATGTGCGCTTTATCTTCTTATTAATCACCTACTCTGTCTGCTATCTTCTCATTTTGGGTGTTTCGACGGCAGTGATTCTCGTGTTGAGAAAGAGGCCCACTACGATGACTGAAGGGCATGCAGCGGGCATCGGGTCAAGTCTCGGGCCAACTCTTTCGGAACTTCGGGCATCTCACATTCAGGCTGGGGTCCAAAAAAAGAGACAACTGCAGATCAATTATGACCAGCATTTAAACAAACCAACACTAAGCAATCTGATCAAACTTACACACTCTACCATAATCACTCCTCAGTATCACAAATCATGACCATTTCTAACGGTATCAACGGTCACACTAATGGCCATACAAACGGCAATGAGACTACTTCTCCAAAGAATGGCACCTTATTTGCCAAGCCTCACAAGGCATCCATCTCATCCATCGTTTCAGAGCTTTTCGAGGATAATATCACAGCAAAGATCCTCCACGCTGCAGAGTCGGGCCTTGTAAACAACGTAAGCGCAACTCAGGTCAACGTGAATACCTCACTTACACTGATAGAACCCCCCATTGGCATACCCCGAATATGTCCCCCAGACCGGGTCAGATGCTGGCACATACATCCTTCGCGAGAAGCTCTTTTGGACATGTGGCTTCTTCCCAGGTTCCATATACT
Organism: Fusarium lyarnte (nom. inval.); assembly: GCA_014898885.1. NCBI lineage: Eukaryota > Fungi > Ascomycota > Sordariomycetes > Hypocreales > Nectriaceae > Fusarium > Fusarium lyarnte (nom. inval.). The sequence continues at coordinate 75,970 of JAAVUB010000126.1, forward strand.
CGCTGATCGAGCGTCTCATAAAGTATCCACAAGCTTCTGCCGGAGACGCCAACAAGCAACGACTGCTTCAGCAACTACTAGCTGTTGGACGAGCTTGGTCTGACCCGCTCCATGAGTATGCCCAGAGAACAGATACCCACGACATGTCATTCATGATCCAACCATCCATGAGAGTTCGTTGGGAGACTCTCCACGAGTCGGCCGCCCTTGAGTCTATCATCACTGCTGCGCGCTCACTCTACTCAAGATACAACGCCAATGTCGGTGCTATCCGATCATGGGATGTCCTGTCGCAAAATGGTGTCGATATTTCTAGCATGACCGAGGACTTTCTGGTGATTATCGACTCGATGTGCAATCTCGACCTGCTGTACTACGCGGCTGCACAGACTGGCCAGACTGAAATGGCCGAAGCAGCAACAGCCCACGCCAAGGCTCTGATCAAGGCCTTGCTACGACAGGAGACAGACGAGTCTGTTGAAAGAACCATGTACAGCACGTTTCACGTTGTCAACTTTGACCCCAAAAACGGATCCGTCAAGGAGAAGAGAACTGGTCAAGGTTACGCGGCCAACTCGACTTGGGCTCGTGGACAAGCTTGGGGTATCCTAGGATACTCACAGACGTACAACTGGACCAAAGATCCTGAGTTTCTGGATGCAGCTATTGGTTTAGCTGAATATTTCATCTTCAGACTACTCAAGTCCCCAGACTGTGTCGAAGTCCCCGCCTCCGGAGAGAATCGCACCAAGGGTCGGTACGTTCCTCTTTGGGATTTTGACGCCCCGATTGATACCTCTGCACCACTGAGAGACTCTTCAGCGGGCATTATTGCTGCAAACGGCATGCTTGTTCTCTCGCAAGTTCTAGCTGGAAGTGGATCACCCGACTTGAGTGAGAGATATCGATCGATGGCGATTCGAATCGTCAAGGATACGCTCGACTTTTCCCTTGCGCAGGAAAAGTCGACAGTGACATTGGGATCAGATGGGAAATTCGAGGTTCAGGACCTGAAGCCTGGAGCTCACTTTGAGGCTATTCTGAAGAACGCCACTGCGAATCACAATGCGAAAGACTACAAGAGATACTGGGATCATGGGTTGGTTTATGCGGATTACTATTTGATTGAGTTTGGAAATAGGTTGTTGAAGATGGGACTGGTATAGATACATCTTTCGGAATTTCATATGCAGAATTGGTAAATAACCTTCTCTACTTGTCATAACAAAGTTTTGATATTCCCACATCATTCCAGTGTCCAGTTGTTCATAGAGAAAGGGCCCCCTTGATCGTCAATCGTCTGAGCTGTAAACATCATGTCATCAAAACTGATTACCCGATCCAATTGCGTAAAGTCCTGATCCATGAGAACTGTTGAGATGGCTGATAGCTCATCTGGTGAATTGTGCTCCACCCCGGGATTGGGAGGAGACATCTGGGGAAGGAAACTGAGCTGGTTGCCTGGGACTTGAGGAGGGCCAGGATTAAGAATAGATCTCTGGGACCCGATATCAAATGAGTTCTGCAGTGTGCCAGATGCTACTCCGGCCTGAGTTTGGTTGCTGTGCTGATTGTCGCTTTGTCCTTGGCGGAGGTGATTAGGTGTCTGTGCAACGAAACCGTCGGTCGAGTATCCAACGACATCTGGAGAATAATCACGATCCTCCGCGCATTTCTTGTGGAGCGCGCGTAGTTGAGCGCTGTACTTCCCGGGCAAGGAGGAATTGGATTTCGATCGGGACAAAGGGCCTGCCCATCTCTTAGAGAAGTCATCGAGGCTTTCGACTAAAACCCAGAACTCAGGGGCAAGATCGGTTTTGTAAAATTTCCAGTGTACTGCGGAATCATCAGTCTAAGACCACGAGTACTAGTGGAGAAGTCTCACCAAGCAATGCGCGAGCACTGACGAAAACGCAGAAAGCAAACTGACTATTAACAGGGCTATTTTCTGGTGTGTACTTGAGATACTTGCGTGTGATTGTTGCCGTCTCCGCTGCAGCGATCTGACATGTCTCTGCGCTATGGGCACTAGGCATCCGTACGATACTGGTCCATTGAGGTGACGGATACGCGATCTGCTGATGCAGTAAGATCATAGAGGTATTGTGGGTGATATGGGCTAACGTCAGGTTCGGATCCATGTTGATAATGGTCGGCCTTCGAGAAATGTTGGAGTCTTTCCATTTTTGAGGGAGGAACATCTTCCAGCTGCCAAAACTGTCAGTCAATGTCTCCTAAGTAAAAACGGAGGACGTACTGGACAAGGCGTAGGTCCAGCTCCTTAAATCTGGTAAGCCAATTCCCGACTTCTTGACGATCCCTGAAGTTGATTCTTTGTTGGAGAAAGTACGTAGTAACCCGGCTCAAAGACTCAGTCGCCTCGATACAGTAAGCGAACGCCCCGACAGTTGTCATATCCACTGTGTCGTTGCCCTTGGGTGCTGTCGTGTTCGTCGATGGTGTCTCAGGTGGTGCTTCCGCGACTTGATCAGGACTTGGGTAGTGTGCTGGAAGGAATACAATCGAGTTCCCCATCTTTGCGGCTGAGCGATCCCAGATACCGAAGTAAGGAGTCAGTACTGTTTCTTCTTTGTGCCATAGGCCTCCGTCTGCTGGTAATCGTCTGCGCACATCGTCGGATGTCAAGCTGGTGTTCCATCTGAGCTTATAAGTATGAACCAACTACTCTTTGGCTTGTGTCTTACCCAGTCATCACAGAGCAAAGTCTAAGCGGTCAGCAGATGCCTGTAATCACCAGATTGTGTAAGCTTGCCTGTCGAGGTTGAAGATGCTCCAGAATACTCTCCTTCGCTCCTCCTCTTGGGTCCAGTTCTGTGATGGCAGTAAAGAGGTCAAGGGCTTTAGCAAAGGCCCCTGTTGTCGGTCGTCCGTTTCTACACTGAGCTGGAGATACTCAACAGTCCTTGTAAGTGAGCCTATGATAGGCCAAGCTCTGGACATGTCTCCATTACCCATCTGGAGAAGTCCCCTAGTTAGACATGCTTCCGAATAAATACAGCGCGCTTACATCTGTGAAGGCTATGATGCTCAGGGCTTGTAGGTTCTCGACCGACATGCCATCCATAGCTGATAAAAGTACTATGCTTCTAGATCTCGATGTCCATTTCTCCAACTCCTTTTCAGATAGCTTTTCATTCTCAGTATCGACAAAGCGGATGGCAGCGACTACTATTGCATGTAATAGTATAGTGAGGCAGAGTAGTTGCTCATGACTGTAGAAGCGGCTCCTGAACCGTGTCTCATGAAGTATGGGTATCCATGGCTGAACCAGGATGAAGTATGCATTGATGATTTCTTCTAGGAGCTCGGCAGGGGGCAACTGGCTCGAAGTGCTTCCTAACTCGTTGAGCTGGCTGACGAGCTCTATATTCGGGTTGCCGCAGCTGTCCACTCTTCGTCTCTTTCGCGGTTGATGTTGGAGATCGTTCGGGGTTGACAGAGCTGCAGATCCTGGCGTCGCGTGCTGTGCTTGGGCTATTGATGAGTGAGCGGGCGGTAATGATAACGAACTCGCCGAGTTGTAAACCAAGCCTCGAAGTTCCTGGATGAGACTTGAGAAGGCTCCAATAATTTGTGAAGACTCAGATGAAGGAGCTGGATTGCCGGGTTGCGCGTTGTTGAATACCGTGTTCTCCAGAGCCTCTGATCTTAGTTAGCTGTGAGTAAAGAAATTATCATCATTCGACATACCAACTCGACGGTTCAAGCCTTCTATAACCCCAGTCTTGATCCCCGGTTTATTCTTCTTCGTGTCGTATACACATGGCGAGTCTACGCAAGTCAGTCACTGTAGCTCTCCTTCGGCGCCTCAACATACCCAATCTTTGGCAATGATTACACATTGGCTTATCTCTGGAACAGCGGAGCTTTCGCCGCCGACATCCTTGACACGAAGGGAGTTCGTCTCCAGCGGCGGACCCATTGCCAACTCCACCTAACTGCACACTCTGATGGTCCATTTTGCTTGTGATTGCCTGGTTATAGAGTTCGCCCGCTGCCCGAGGGATCGCAAAGTTTATGTAACGACGAGGGAGTTCGGAGAAGAGGAGGCGTTCGTGTGTCGATCCTTAGCCAAAAACAAGCTCCGGATCGTTACCCCATGGGGATGGTGTTGTAAGCGAGCCAATGGTTGGAGATCACCATCAGCCGATGATAGCTTCGGATGTGAATTGCCCGACGCCCGAGGCTGGAGCTGAGCAATTGTCGAGAGCTCGTTTCTATCGTGTCGTGAGTCAAAAGTGCTGTTGATGGTGATTAAGTTGAAGATTCCGTAAATTTTCTTCTCCTTGTTGAGTTGTTTAATCCCTCAGTTTGTGTAACTGGAAATTCTCGTTCTCCAACCTGCCCGAGTTACACCAGAATGCCGCCGCTACCAGGGTTCTCCAACAACCCCTTCCAAACCCGAGATGACTTTATTGAAGCCATAATTGCATTGATCAATCCTCTAAAACAACATTTCTCACCTGGAAAATCCCGCATTCGTATTCCAGTTGCGGCAGGTGCACATTTCGATGAGTCGGCGGCACAATTAGAAGGCTTTGCAAGGCCGCTATGGGCGATCGCGCCATTGCTTTTCGGATACGACTCGATCACCAACAAAGACCTGGCAGCACGCGTCGATGAGCTAGTTCAGCCATGGGTCGACGGCTTCATCGCAGGAACCGACCCTCATCACCCAGAGTATTGGGGGGCTATGAACGACATGGACCAAAGAATGGTGGAGGCAGAGATGCTAGCGTTTGCTCTCATAGCAGCACCGAAGCGCTTCTATGAGCCATTGAACGACGACCAAAAGAGGAACTTGAAGGACTGGTTGAGCTCGATTCGTGGCAAGGAAATGCCCCCGACAAATTGGCGCTGGTTTCGAGTCTTCTGCAACCTTGCCCTAGTAAAGACTTGCGGCGTCCCTTTCTCACAAGTAAAGGAAGAGATGGATGCAGATCTCGAGCTGCTGGATAGCTTCTACATTGGAGATGGATGGTCAGCGGATGGCCCTTGGCAGACAATCGAGCAAGCTAGACAAGAGCAGGAGCTAGCCGAGAAGACTGGCCGTCGAGATAATGTAGGAACAGGACGACAAGCAGACTACTATTCTGGGAGTTTCGCTATTCAGTTCTCGCAGGTCCTTTACTCAAAGTTTGCTGCTGATTTAGATGAGTCACGATGTGAGACGTATCAACAACGAGCCAGGGACTTCGGAACTCAGATCTGGAGATACTTCGACTCTCAGGGTACCTAAGCCACAGGCATAAAAGATGTTTACATTGAGCTAACAACAAATAGGATCTTCGATTCCATTCGGCAGATCCCTCACGTACCGGTTTGCCTGTGGAGGCTTCTTTGGTGCGCTGGCGTTTGCTAAGGTGCCTAATATGCCTAAGCCGCTTGACTCACCAGGAGCAATCAGGGGGTTCCTGGCCCGACATCTGAAATGGTGGGCACAGCACTCTAGTGACATCTTCTCGACCGATGGCACTCTTACGATTGGCTGGCTTTATCCGTAAGTTGACCTTGATAACAAGTAGAGGTATCACTAACAAGGGCAGAAACATGTACATGGCCGAAGACTACAACTCTCCCCAGTCCGTATACTGGTGCCTCAAAACGCTTATAGCTGTTGGCTTGAGTGCTGACGATGAGTTCTGGAACTCCGAGCCACTTCCGTATCCGCCCTTCGAGCCCCCTACACAAGTCGTCCGAGCTCCTCAGCAAATCCTGTGCAACCACCCGCGAGGCAGTCACCACTTCATGCTAACTCCCGGACAATTCGTTGCTTGGCCGATGAAAGCCAATCAAGCCAAGTACTGCAAGTTTGCCTATTCTTCAGCCTTCGGATTCTCCGTTCCAACCGGCCCCCTGATCCAACAGATTGCACCGGACAACCAACTGGCGCTGAGCCGAGACGGCGGAGAAACTTGGGCTGTTAAGTGGAAGTGTGATGAAGTCAAGTTTGGCACCCTGCTGACAAAAACGGATAACCAGAGCGTGGCGAATGTTTCCATTGCAGGCGTAAGATGGTATCCCTGGGGCGATCGAGCCGTGGCTGTCGATACGATTCTGATCCCACCGACCGAGCAATGGCCGGATTGGCATGTACGGATGCATCGTATACGATGCCAGAAGCCTATCGAGTCGCTACGCGTTGTTGAAGGGGGTTTCGCTATAAATGGCCGTAAGCATGCTGATGGGATGAACTTACCAACTCTTCCAGTACCCGATGGGGTTATGCCTGGCAGTTTCGAGGGGAGCTTCTCCGATGAACGATCTACAATTGTATCGTCTAAGGCTGGCTCAAGTGGAATTTTAACTGAAGCTCTCCTCGATAGACAAAGGGTTGGTGTGGAGAGCTTCGCGCTGAAGCCGGACTCGAACACGAACATTGTTTGCCAGCGAACTTTGATCCCTGTTGCATCCATAGGCATCACGAGGAAACTAGAGCCAAGTCAGGAAGTTTGGTTGAAAAGTTCGGTTTTCGCTGTTTCGCCCAATGTTGACGACGGTCGACAGGGTGATGCGGCGAGTCTCAAGGAGAGATGGTCTCGATCTCCAACCATTGAGGCAGAGAGCTTTGAACAGATCTTTGACAGTATGTAATATGAAAGTATCTGAGTGAAATTCAGCTGCACTGTAAATAGTATTGTCAGGACAAAGGGCATGCTACTTTACCTTGGAACTTAGCTGGGAGTCTAAGGCCTACCTACGGCCAGTAACCAGGTACTTCTGAAATACACCAAAATACCTCAGTGATGAGTGCCGCTGTAGCTTGATACTACCAGTAGGAGCTCCGGCTGAGACTAGGCTGCGCTCATCAAAGTCCAGGTGTAGACAGGCCCCTGACTTCTATGAGCAGTAGAAAAGACCTATACTCCGAAAATTATCAACACTGAATTAGCACATCCGAATGGGCAGTGCCCAGTTCTTTAGGCTGCTTTCATAGGACTATGTACCCGTTGATGGCGGAAAGATAATAAATTAGGGAGCTAAGAAACACGAATTGCCACAATGTTATACTGTCCTGTATGCTTGCTATGGTATTAATTCACTGGGAAGAACAACATCGGAATGAACATGTACTTCTTTATGATGAACCGTTATGCTTTGGAAGTTTCAAATATGCCATGAGTTTATCTATAAAATCTTATCACGGCTCTTCATCAGAGTATGTTTCGAATATCCTGCTTCTTCTCTCTAGCGCTCGGTCTGCAGCGTTGCCCTTATCCCTGTGAGTGAGATAATCCACTTTATTCCAAACGTCCCTCAGTCTTTGATCATAAGCATCTTCGCGAAGCTCTGAGCGATCCCATATATCCCTGTATATCCCGGTTTCCTCGGGAGACTCTTCCGGGTCGATGCGGTAATCGTTTTTCTCATCAGGCAGAATTGGTAGAGGGCTATGGTCTGGCTCTTCGGCAGTGAGAAAGTTGAGTAGCTGTAGCTTTTGCTCAGAGGTCAAGCGACATATTCTATAAGTTATGTTTTCCCTGTCAGGATGAATGTATACAGCATGCTGGTCCACGTCGGATCCTGATATTGGCTGGCGCCGGTCGAATAAAACGACACCACCGAGAATTCGGGATTCAGCCCAATACCCGACCATGTCTGCTACCCCGTTAGGATACCTATCGTGACTTAAATACCAATGGTGGAAGAACATCGTAGGTTCAGGCCCATTTGGGCAATGTGCCCACCAGATCTTGTCAGACTTTGGTGGTGCCCATTCAATGACGCCATCGTTTTTATGCAGACCCTTTTCAAGACTGAAGAGAATTGCGGCAATTTGATGGACTGCTATCGCAATTATCTCGATGAGGCGTGTATTGAAGGATCGTGACCCTGGAGAAGCAGCTTGGTATGCGAACAGAAGCTGGCCACAAGGTAATTAGCTATCGCCATAGACACAAGACTCTGAGAATCAGCACTAACCCTGGAGTCAAATTTCAGTACACGAGGGTCAAATCTCCTGCGGAACTCGCGTGTCTTCTGTAAAATCCCTGCGCAAAGCTCGTCGTGGCAATGATTGATAGGATGATCACTGTGAGGCATTCCCCCCCTTGCTTCAAACGCCACCTCGCCCAAGGGTAGTCCGTCGATAATTTGAGCATATGTTGCTTCTGCTATTTCAGTATCGAGAATTCGGGCAACTGCACCCGTAACAATATCTCGATGGGTTTCATCTAGGACGTCTATCGTGAGTTGCCTGAACTCGGGGGCGATCTGGTTGCTCGTAGAGCCACTTTGAGCTGTTGATTCTTCAAGTTGTTGAGACGACATCGAGATTACCGAAAAGACCTTTCGCCAGGGGTAAACTGAATGAAAAGTTTAGGTTGAGTAATGTGAAAGCAAGAGTTTTAGATGGGGGGTTTAAGGCGCTAATGGTAGCTACTTAATTTAGAAGCTGCGTGACTTAAGCGCCCAGCGTGGTCTCTGCCCGCCAACCAAAAAGCGGGGAGGGTGCACTACCTACCTCCCTGGATGTCCACGGCCTAGTAAGCTTCTTGACTGACTTACACCATATACAGTAGCTAATACATGTTGGCCCTACATTTCTACAGCTTCGCGCCCGTTAACGGAAACATGAACACAACCAACACTCTTTCCCAGAAACCGCTGGGCAGCCTAGCCTATGAGCTTGACAAGCGCCAGTCAGCAGGAAAAATGGTCCTGACAAAGGCCAACACAATCCCGGCGTCCACTTGAGCAGGGCCCATTGGCATCAAGAATATCCATAACGCCTCGGCGGCAATTTCTTCGAACCGGTGTCTTGGAATTATCTCTACACAGTTTTCTAATACAAAAGGAGACGATGGCCGTGCTAACTTACCGAACTCGACAACCTATCTTACATTGTCTTTTATCTTTGAATTTGTTCAAACAGTTGTTTTGCCTCATTTCCCTTGGAGTGAAGTCTCAGTACTCCCTTCAACCTACATCATCATGGCTACAGTGGGAAACTTGCAGATATATTACGGCTCTACGGACCGGTATGAGCCTTTGCCATCGACTTCAACCAGATTCAAAGTCGCGGAGGCCGTCATCAAACTCGCGCTTGCCATCCTTGAAAGCCCGGAGGGAGAGAGAAGCATTGTTAAAGTTGCGAAAGAACTCATCTTGAAAGGAAACCCGAAGTCGAAGAAAAACCCTTTTGTCCATATATACCGAGAACCTCTTGAAGATATGGGCTACTGGGTCGGCAAGTTTCTTGAGAGTATCAAGGGTGATTTCCCACCTGTTTACATTTCAGAGAATGTAGCTGGCGAGGCAGAAGCAGAGCGCCTACCATGGGGTCGTGAATTGCGCAACTATAATGCAGCAATTGCAGGTCGGGTGTTTTTGAGTAAAGTCATCATCGACAACATGGTATATTCTCGAGAGAAACATGAGATTGCTGGGAATACGTATAACTTGTTCAAATTCCAGATGGGAATTTCTGTCGCACACGAAATCATCCACCTTCTGACGGGTTTTCTCACTGGCGAATCACGTCCCGATACGCCACCAGATGTCACGATGGTCCCTTTTGGATCCAGGGATACTGGTGAATCTGGTCGATACTGGGAGGGGATTCTTCTCGGCGGTACCGTCGAGTGCTGGACCAACAAAAGTGATATTATGGGAGTACGACAATCCGGAACTCCTTATCTGTTTGAGACAGGACATCCGAATTCAGATGGATGGAGAATTTCTTCGACCTACATCGAAAGCTTCATTAATGGAGGTGAGTAGTCCAAAACCGATGAGCAACATCATGATTTGTCTGAGGTCAACTGACATTGTGTTTCTCGTTCATTTAGTGTTTTCTTTTACTATCAGAGTCTCAAACCCTGCGGAAACCTTGACTCGTTCCAGCCTCAGACGCGCTCAATCACAAGAAACGTCTGACCTTCGCACAAGAAGAAGACAACGCAATGCGCCTCCAACCGCTTCCCCGGCGCCGGGTCATTCGAGTGCTAGCATAGCCTATCGACGCCTTCCTGGCAACTGTGAACAGTACCCGGCACAGACGGCTCCTGTACAGTATTATCCCGCCCAGTCTTTGAGCCGCGTACCGCCTTATCCTCCATATTCCCAGAGTAGCTCGAGTCGGAACTATCCTCCTCAGGCTCAGCCTTATTATCCTCCGTCAAGTGGATCCAACCCATACGATCCTTACAATAGACGATAGGTGGATATTCCCCCCTCACACAGGTAAAAGATTTCCCCATACGTGAGTAACAGGCTGGCAATTTGCCAACTTTGGACTAGAAGTATGCAACAAGTTCACCTGGAGAATGCCCATGTAAGCTATGCATCGCGTTATGGACATATGGGTGTTTCTATAAACGGGCATCATGCTGTTCGTTGTTCCCTTTTACACACTGGTTTGTCTGGAATATCCCGATTCTATGTATTATTGCCTAATTGGTATGATAGAGGCTGCATCCAATTGACTTTGATTTGGAATTGAAGCTGAAATAGGGTTCTGTCATAGCAGCGGAGTCCCCGGTTGACTGAACTTGACTCTAGTAAACGCCATTCGTAAAGTCAACCACAATGGCTTTCTCAATAAGACCACCCACACTAGCTATGAAGGCCTGATGAGCTGGGTCAGTCTTAACGTAGTAGTCACGATCCTCTGCTGACTCAAAGGTTGCAACGAATCCATGGGTTATCCCGTTCTTACTATCTGTCAGCACCAGGTTCACTCAAGCATGGCCTGGAAGAGGTACCTGCATCCCCTCTGGAGAGTTATCCTTGCCACCTTTCAGTGATGTAATATAGGGCTTGTTGCTTGTAGGACGGATGCATTGATCTTTCAATTGAAGAAAATCATCGCATGTCTAAGCGCAGTCGGTTTGTCAGTCAATCGGCCAAACAGCCTTTGTTTGTGTCATGTACCTTTTTTATATCTTTTTGGTCGGTACTGTCTTTGAACTGAAAGAGTACAGTGTGAGTGATCGACATGTTTGCGGTGTCAACTTTGATATGTGAAAGTAATGTTTGGTATGGTGCGGAGTATTCTGAGAATTATAGATCAAGACGTCAGAGATAGGACAACAGTGGGAACCTAAGACGCCATGTTTTCGAATCTTATTGGTCAGATACATCGTTTACACTTCACATCACGTGAGACATTTATGTAAGACCATCTTTAGTACCATCTGTCTCTTACTCTCCTACTATGGTTATAATGAAGCTCAGTTTTTATAATGAAATAACAAACGATTGTTTAAATTTATTGAGCCTTATGTTCTTCGTTATCAAGGTGTTGGTGACTCCATTTCTCCATACGACCAGTAACAGGGACTAGATATGCTCTCAGACCCCGCTCTCACCGAGTCTGGGCTCGTCAGCCAGAGACATCACCAATCGAGCCAGGTCCTGACGAAGACTCTCATGATTCGAGAGCTGAGAGTGGCTGGACGAACCGGCAGCCTCCGGTGTCGCGGGCTTACCATACATGAGCTTGAGACAGAGGACGTCAGTGGGTTTGATGTACTCGGCAAACTTGGGCATGTCGTTGGCGACCAGCTCCGCAAGTACATGAAGTTCGAACTGGATCGCAAAGTCGTACATAGCGACGGCGCGGATACAGAAGTTGGTTGACGTACAAATGCAACGACACTGGCCGGTGTGAAGGTTGTAGAACTTGCCATCGCGCAGGAATACAGCGACAATGTCAATGATGCAGGAGCAACGTCCGGAATAAAGGCGCCGGGTCCTGGAGCGACTGGATCTGTTGAAGTGATCCGCAAATGCTGGGTACTTCAAGACATGTGAAGCGGGTATTTTGATGGCTTCTTCCTTGTTGTTGAAGATCTTGTAACGCCTAGGGCTTGAAAGCAGTCAACAACCAATCATAACATGGTTCAGCCACCAGGTAGGGATATTAAAAGGAACTTACAGAACGTTGGTCAGGTCCGCCATCCCGCGGGTATAGCCTCCCGGGTCCGGAGCGATGTGCGAATAAGCTATGGGACTTGCGTGCTCAACCCCCTGTCGAGTTGAATTAGGCTTGGTAATGGCTCCGCTCTGCCCGGCGGGTGTACTATATCTTGTATAAAGACGATATAGAGCAGGTTTGATGTTGCTTAAAAGTTCCGGAGAACTTGAATTTGGCTGCCTGAATAGCTTCCTTGTTGTAAGAGAATCGAGCTCAAGGAGGAAGATGGAAAACAAAAAAGAAAAGTGGGTTCGCTCTGAGAATCCAACGATATCAAGTCGGGCTCACAGCACTTCGTGGTGCGCCATTCTATTAGTGGGGCTTGTCCAGAAGGGGGAAACGAATCCTACCTTTCTTCGTCTGGGGATTACTGATATCAGATCCCCAGCTCTCGGTTAGCCTTGTCCTCAACTCGGCCAGTCTCTTCGCCGACCCCCACGAATACAACGCAGAGGATATGGTGCTGCCATATTGAACGCCACTGTCCGACCAGCAACAGGCATTATGCAGCTAAAACTCGGATATAGAGAACGGAAAACGGGCCTAGACCATCTACTACGGAACCATCTGTTACTGGCGTTGACTCGAGTCAGGATGAGTGAGACTTTGCAAGAGTATCTTACTAATTCTGTCTTGAAAGCTTCATATTCCTGTCCTGAATCCCATCTGTTATTTATGAGCTGACAGTTTGAATGATGATTTTGTTGTTCATTCAGAGAGTATAAACCTAGCATCCCCCATCGATATCCCGGTCATTTAGCGAATTAACACTCAAACACAACCGACGACCAGATTCCCAAATACCTTAAATATCTGAGATCAGACACGTTATGGACATATCCCACTTCGGGTCCGAGTCTATTTTGCGCCATGGTCAAAGATAAGGAACCCAGGCCGTTATTACCGTCTAAAGCCAAAGGTGTCATCAACCCCAGAATCACGCAACACCCACCATATAGCACGTCCCGACGTCGGCCAACCAGCCCTACTAGAAAAGAAGACCCGGATAATCGTTACGAATGTCTATCGATTAAATCGGCCCATAGTTTTATTCACTTCGGCCAAGTTGGGTAGCAGCGATAACGCCCGTGGACCCCATCTCAATTGACGCGATCGCTAGCAACAATGACTGCATACCCACCATGCAAGACGCGACGTATAAAAAAGAACTGCAGATCTCGCCAAGTATCAGGCCTCTTCTCAGTAACCCTCTTGTGTCTGTCTTGATCCCAAGCCACGCTGCGCCAAGCAACAACGGGTGCCTCCCAAGCAAACACTATCAGAAATGGCTGAAGTTAAGCAGACGACTGCCGTTGCGGTGGATGATCGTCGCTCCGATCGAGATACCGATAACTCAGCGACTGAGTATGAAGAGAGCGAAAAGAGCGGCAAGTCCTGGAAGAGTTACGTCTGGGATACATGGGAGTTGCCCAAGGAGCAGCGATGGCTTCTTTTCAAGGTTGACGCATTTGTCTTGACGTTTGCTTCCATTGGTTACTTCCTCAAGAACATTGATCAAACAAACGTCAACAATGCCTTTCTGAGTGGAATGAAGGAGGAGCTCAATATGTATGGCAATGAACTTGTTACTAGTAAGTCGCCCAAGTCAGGGACCTCACCAATCCAACTAACATCCAACAGGCACCTCAATCTGGACCGTGGGTTATGTCGTTGGCCAAATCCCCTCTAACTTGCTTCTCACTCGTGTGTCGCCGCGCTGGGTTATCCCATCACTGGAAGTGGGTTGGGGCATTGCGACTATCTGCACTTCGGCTGTGCACTCATACAAGGCTTTGTACGCTCTGCGGTTCCTCGTTGGTCTCTTCGAGTAAGTGAAACAGCCATGATGCAGCCTGAGTGACTCATTGGACTAATATGGCTCCAGATCCGGCTTCTACCCTGGTATTCACTATATGCTCGGCTCTTGGTACACCCCTCGCGAGATCGGAAAGCGCGCCATGATCTTCTGGCTGGCTGGTAGCATCGGTAACATGTTCAGTGGCTTCCTACAGGCAGCTGCTTACACAAACTTGAACGGTGTCCATGGCCATGCAGGCTGTAAGTCCTCTCTCCTCGTTCGGTAGATAACGCTGACCAAGGCACAGGGCGCTGGCTCTTCATCATCGACGGCATCATCACCCTTCCCCTCGCGGTGGCAGGCTACTTCTTCTTCCCCAACCTACCCCAAGACGGTGTCAAAACTTGGTGGACAACACAAAGGGAGCATGAAATCTCCGTTGAACGAATGAATGCCATCGGGCGAGCTGGAAAGGAGAAGTGGACAAAGGCCAAGCTCAAATCTATTCTCCTGAGTTGGCACACATACTTCCTCCGTAAGGCACCAGCTGCTACGAGCGTTGTTTCTTTTGCTAACCTGTAACACAGCTATGATCTACGTCCTCTGGAACAACGCATACCCTCAGCCCGCCATGGGATATTGGCTCAAGAGCTTCAACGCCGATCCTCCCCCTGTGCCCGGCACCTCTTATTCCGTCGCTCAGATCAACAACTTGCCTCTACCATCCACTGCAATCTTTATCGTTATGGCTCTATTCTGGGGCTGGCTTTCCGATGGGCCCATGAAGGGTCTGCGATGGCCTTTCATCTACGCTGGTGCCATAATCGCTGTAAGCTCATTACCATATTGACGTATAAAACAGACAACGACTGACCATTCAATAGATGGCTTTTAACATTGCCCTTCTCAAGATGCCTCTTTACGGAAACAACAGAGACCGAACTCTTGTTTACTGGTTTGCCAACATTGGTGTAAGTCTTTCACACCTTACCTGGCGGAGAATCAAAAGTACTCACAAACCATTTAGAACGGTGCCGGTCCCCTCATTCTCAGCTGGATCAACGAGATCTGCTCTGCCGATACCGAAAAACGAGCCTTACTTGTGGCTGCAGCTAACGACTTCGCCTATGTGGTCCAAGCCGTGGCTCCCAACTTTGTCTGGAAGACTACCGACTTCCCTAGGGCTAGAAAAGGTTATACATGGTCCACTGTTCTCAACGCTCTGCTGAGTAAGTCTCCCGAGACCCCGATCGATTAACTGGTTTACACAATACTAACTGGCTCATCAGTCGTCTGGACTGCCGTTGTTCAGCTCCTACTGGCCTGGGACAGGAAGAGGCAAGCCAAAGCTCGGGAAGTGGTATCAGAAGACTCCGAGGCAAATTCTCAAGGTGAAGTTGACGATGATGGAAAGACTTCGGGGTACCCTGTGGAGAAGAAAGCGGATGTGAACTAGGTTTTTGGCTGAAGAAGATCAAATACAAGAAACAGTCGGAAAGACATTGGTGATAGCTAAAAACTGCCAGCTGAGCACATTTCTGAATCGATCGTTGTCTGATTCAAAGGCACCCTTGTGAGCTATCTCAAGTATTCTCATATTCTTTACTCAGTTACTTCTACCTAGCCTGCGTCCGTCGATTTACCCTCTCAACTTCTTGTCTAATGCATAGATGGTATTGCAGCAGGCATCAACGAACGCATCGATACCATGGAGACCACTATCACCGGAAGAATTGACAAGCTCGACGGCTTCGCCAAGAACACCAACGCGCGGGTCAAGAATGCCCGAGCTCGCGAGCTCGGTTACCCCTTAACACAGCAAAGCTGGAATCTAAGGATTTTCAGTGGCCTCGATCTTTTTTCCATCAATAAATAGCTCCGTTCCCTCCTCTCCCATCCTTGCGCGCACAAGTGAAACTTTGCTTGTCTCGCCTCCTAGATTTTGTTCGATCAAGAATTGGCTATGCGTGATCACTATGATCCAGCCAGCCACTGACTGCGACATAACTCCACACCATCTGACTACAGCTGCCTGTCCTGCCTGATCCAGGTTATCAAAGACCTCATCGATAAGCACATATTGCGCGTGGTGTGCGCTTCTCGCCCGTGCCAGCTGCAACAGAGCAAAGAAGAGCGCTAAGTCTACGCGCTTGCGCTCGCCACTTGATCGCTTGTTATAAGCGATGGAGGAGTCAACAGCGAGAGTAGAATCAAAAACAAATCCCAGGGACATGCTTTCAGACTCAGAGTCGAATAACGAACGTAGCATGCCCTTAGCCATGTTCGCGTGACGCGTATCATCATAAAGCACAGTCAAGGCTTGAACCATGAGGATATTCAGCTCTGATAACGAATTGGCCAGTACGTACTCGCGAAAGTTCGTTGTTGTTTTTGTTTTGGGCGATGTTGAGGAAGAAGAGGCTGGGCGAGTGCGCTTCGCGAGGGCGGAGACCCAAAAGTGAAAAAGCTCGCGATCAGAGGCAAGCTCTTCGAGCTTACTGCTAAGCGTATCTAATTCAGAGCGCATGGCGACCAGAGACAACTGCTCAGCCTCAGCCAGTTGTTTATAAGTGGCTGCCTCATGCTCTTTGATGGTGACCTTTTGCTGCAAAGTCTCACATCTTCTTTGGGCCCTCATATGTCGTTCCCTCTGTTTGTTAGTCACCTCAGTGTACTTAGATACAACTACCTCTTGAGCTCTCAAGGCCTCTAGCCTCAATAAGCTTTTGTCAATGTCTCGGCGCAGAGCATAGACGACGTTCTCTCGGTTTTTGATTTGGGTGCAAGATTTCTCCCAAAAGGCGTCTTCGTAGGACCCAAATATACGCTGGAGTGTCCTAGTTGCCACACACTGGAATTTAAGACTCAGGATGTTGATTCCGGTGAACAGTTTTTGTAAGCCTTTGGGGCGAGCCGAGGCCATAGCTTCAAGTCTTTGAACTAATTGGTGCTGGGGCTGGTCCAGTCGTGTCTGCCGATCAGTATGATACTGTTCCCAAATTTGGCGGTAAGAAGTCCTCAGTCTCAGCAAATTATCCTCCTCGCCAGATATTGCAGTCTGCACCATCCGCGTGTTGTATTGGAACCCTGCATTAGGCTGGACGGGCTGCAATTTGTTGCTTTCGTGGTCTCTTAAGGCTGTATTGAGAGATTCTAAAGCCTGTGCTACCTCAGATTCGAGACTTTTCTGTTTCTTGTGGAGATCTCGCAGCCTCTCCTCATCATGACCTACAGTACGGGTCAAAGCTTTCAACTTAGTATCCACCCTACTCATGCTGGCGTCGATATCTTTTATC
Source organism: Fusarium lyarnte (nom. inval.) (assembly GCA_014898885.1). Lineage (NCBI taxonomy): Eukaryota > Fungi > Ascomycota > Sordariomycetes > Hypocreales > Nectriaceae > Fusarium > Fusarium lyarnte (nom. inval.). Next base: position 93,005 of record JAAVUB010000126.1, read on the forward strand.
AGCAGCTTCGATATCTGACAACACTGATTCAGGACTGATAGCCCGAGCGATGCCTCGATCAGAGCATGTCTCTTTGTCGGAGATGAGTTGAGAAAGTTTGAGGCACTCTCGTGGCTCAGTACGACTGTTCGTGCATATGTCTCATAGTCAATACCAAGAAGCTCGTCAAGTGCTGTTTGCGTTTCGAGTTGTGGTTGTGGGTTACCATGTAATGAGATTGTGAAACCGTTTTTGTGGATTTTATGCTTTCGATATCTTGTAATAGAGTATCCGTTTGTGAATTCCAGCGTAACGGAGCAGTTCTTCCCGACGTCGTCGTTGACAACTTCGTTGGCTAGTAACCCTGTGCGTAAACACCGCCCAAACTGGCACCAGACTATAGCCTCGACAATCGTGCTCTTGCCCGAGCCATTATCGCCGACTAAGAACGTCAGACCACGTCGTACATTCTGTTGGAAGTCGATTGAAATGGTCTTCTGCACGCCGAGGAAGTTGGTGATAGTAAGCCGGCACGGATGTGCAACGAAAACGTGTGTAGATGGCGTTACTACCGTAGTTGTAGTTTCCATACCGACAGCTTGAGGGGACTCGTCGAGAAAGTCTTTATAGTTCAACTTTGTCTCTTTATCCTGGTCGGCAATGCTGCGTGAAACAAGGATCATTCGCTGGCCGACCCGCAACAGTTCCTCTTTCCTTGAAATAAGAGACTTATCCAGTTCCAGCGACTCAACATATTCACGAGCCTCCATAGAAAGATCCAGTTTTTCAACTTGAGGTTCAGACGTTGTTCCAGAACCCGATAAATCGGTCTTTATTTCTTCTAGATGCCGAGCAGCAGCATCGCTCACTGGTACTGGTGTGCCGAGAACCACAGATGATGATCGGTTGGCACGTAGAGAAAACTTCATAGGGGTCCAGTCCCGAATGCTCCTCGCACCTAGCCGAAGAAGCTTATCACGAGCTGCTACATACTTCTGAAGAGTAAGATCGCCAGTGAGCATGACATGCTTATCTGTCACAGCATTCTCGCTGACCTGATCGTCCAGAACTTGCTGCAGATCAGCTGTCGTGAAGCCGATGCCATATGGATTAGTGAGCAGTTTGTGCTCAAGCGTCTCTGGACATAATAAGACGACGCCACGTTTGTCGTCGTGGAGGTCAGCCCAATCCAGCTGCAAAGGCGACCCCAAGTATGTGATGCTTCCTTTCAGATCGCCCTTCTTGTTGCCGGATTGTGTTTGGATGATTGTCTGATGGCTGTGAAAATGCCCTGTGAACGTGCGGGCCAGAGATGCAAAGCTATCTGGACCTGTCAAGCCACGGTATGTTATGGCGCTAGTCTGGCGAAGACTATTGGCTCCAGAATTGACCACATACCGCTGGGTAATTGCCTTGTTGATGGCGAGATGGGCAAAGGCAACTGTCTTACTCGCCTCCTGGGGACTTAAAGAAGCCACAGCCTCTATCAGCTCGTTCTGTTCCTCCCGAAACGGCAACATGGAGACTCTCCGACCGTCCCATTCAAGGTGGGCTACAGAACTGTGTACCGACACGAAGGGGGCTAATCGCTTGATATCGAGGGCATTAAGAGCCGTGGTCTGATAGTCACGATGGTAAGCTAGGTCATGGTTTCCGAGTAGGATGTGAATCCGCGGTACAACATCACTGAGTTGGCTAACAAAGCGGTAGCAATCGGAGAGAACATGTGTTGGTTGCATCGTTCGACTGGTGAGTAAGTCGCCACATATCACCACGCGTTTCACCTGATTCCTCTCCGCTTGTTCAATAATCCATTGCGCTGTCTGTCGTATCCGGTCCAGACCACGATGCTTGAAGTGCAGGTCGCTGAGGAGCAGCCATTTGATGGTGGCAGATGATATTCCCCTCATGGCTCAGGCTAGTTGGAAAGTTCAGGTGGGTTTTGTCAGAATTAACAAGAAAGTTGGAATGGACTGGAATATATGACACCATCCATTGTTACACGAAATTCCCCCAAACAGTAAAACCCACCTTTCTCAGTGTCTACCTATCATCTTGAGCTGAGTATGCAAGCAGACAAGTTTCTTTGTTCTATAGCAAATATTGCTTTGGATTTCGGGGAATCCGCAAACTCTCTTTATGCATCTTTATGAAAGCCGCTCATCCTATCTCATTGGTTTAGAAAAAGCAATTCCAAATTATCGGTCTATCACACTTATAACTGACTTCTTATTAACATGCCATGTTGTTTTCTCCCTGCAAGATACTGTTAAACAATAGAGCTCCTAGGAAATTCCTTTGACGTATCCAACTTGCTTATATCTTTACAAAAGTATTACTCAGGAAAAGATCAAGGCTGGTGATTTCTTGAACCTTCTAAACCGCAAACTCCGGCTTTTCTTTCTCCTCTTCGAAGTACAAAACGTTGGTCTGAACCCTCCAACAATCGACAAGTCTCTGGTGCATTCGCAGCAGCATCCCAATCTATAGCCTCCCAGGAAACTTTTCTTTCCATCACCAAACTTGTCTCGTTTGACCAGAACCAGGGCACCTCTTGACCCCATCCTCTTGAAGAGACCCACGCTTTATCCCTTTAGCGTCTAAAAAAAACGCAATAATATCTTTTTGAATTTTGTGTTACTCTGAGGACGCGTCCTCTAGCTTGGTGGGGTCTTCCACAGTTTACAGAGGTTCGTACTTCTCTTCGTACTTCTCTTCGTACTTCTGGAGCTTGCGCTTCATCTCGCCCATTTCCGCGAGGGCGATGTTGGCGAAAGTTCGACTGGCACCAGTTTCGCTCTTTAAATCGGCGATCTGGACCGCGGTGATGGTTTCCTCGCTTATGGAAACTCGTTGGGTGAAGTATTCAGCCAAAGCAGTTTGGCTGCTCTGAAGCGTCTAGTTGGCTTCTCCAAGTATCTCCACGAATTCGAAAGTAGTGCGGTGATCCATCCAAGACCTCTGGCTCTCGGCTCGTCCATATTCCATTGCGTAGATAGCCAATGAACGTAGGCGTCTGCGCCTCGTTAAGCCATTTGAGCTTCACGGCACCCCTGTGGGAGTCGTAGGAGAGCCTGAATTTGGGATAATCCTCCAGCAGATTGACCGGGACCCAGTAGATTGAGTTATCGCCAAATATGATTTCGACGGTGCTACGGGGATAAGGACTAGTATACAGTCAGTAAAGACACCACAAGATAGTACAGATATGTAGCTTAGGCTTGAAATACTTACGAGTTGATCAGATTGTTGCCGAACATGCTGGCATTTTGACTTCCCATTGTCAGGGACTCTTTTGATTTTGTTTTCAATCTTCGAATTTCGATAGTGACTTGAGCGGATCGTCGTCTGCCAAGTTTAAATTCACTGTAAGGCCATATCAACTTATAATAGCATGCACTAACTCTTGAGATGCGGGAGTGTTTGAAGGCAAAAGAAATTCCGGGGAGAGCTATGGCCAAAGGGATGAAATATGGATGTGTGGCTTCAATAAAAGTACACATTCATTCTTGGCATAGTAGACCAGTAAATCAAGGATGGGCTAGCATTGTAACAACTACTACAATATCAATCAGTGCGAATATCATGGGGTAATTTATCACTGAGGCTCTAAGATTTTGATAAGATGATACATGCTAGAATTTGGTGATTATAGGGCAGAAAATGACTGATTATTAACGTAAGCTTAGTACTTCCTTTCTTTCTCCTTGCTGAGCTCTAAATTACCTTTGCATTTATTTCATTGCTTGCCAGGCCAGTCTCCAGCACTCGCCTCAGTTTACCAATTTCTGGCCCCAGGTTCCACACAACACGTTTGACTGTCATATACTCTACCAGTATCTGTCATATAAGTGCGATAAGCTTAACAACCACCAAACGTTATGCTAGTTGATGACAAGGTTAACATTGATTGGCAGCTAATACATATTGGAAGATTCAGGGTAACAGACATCATCGTCAGTGGAGCCAATAGGAACCTTGGCTTGTCAGCTGAAATCGGTAGACGCTCTTTTAACGCTCAGGCCATAATAAGCGCGTCTTGTTCTCCACCACTCACCTCCTCTCACTTGGTTAGTATCCATCTCACCATTGGTTTCATGTCATATCAATTGGTCTTCTAACAACAACTACCTCAGTTTCAGCGATGGAATCTCAGACCGGCACTTCCGTACTCAATCAAACCAACCGAAAGCGTCTCATCACAGCTTGTCTGACCTGTCGCCATCGCAAAGTCAAGTGTGATCACGCGCAGCCAGTTTGTTCACCGTGTAAGAAAGGAAACCGTGTTTGCACTTATGCCAGCCCGCAATCAACTTCACAGCCTTCTCGCCCTGGGATTGGGAACCGAGTGTCAAGGAGTAACCGACCAACTGGTCAAGATGAGATCCGGAATCGCCTTGAACGGTTGGAGCAACTTCTTGAACGCGCCCTCAGCGGCGGCTCTGTCGTCCCACAACATCCGGCTGATACAACTTCCCATCCGGCGCCTCCGCATTCAAAGCACCAAGGCCTGGGCTCATCACGGAACACTCAGTCAGAAACCTTAGCAAGCGATGGTTACGATGGTGCTTTGCTCCTCGAAGGCCAGGGAGGTCAATCTCGCTGGGTATCATCTCTTCACTACTCTCTCCTCGCTGATGAGGTAAGTCCAGTTCCTCAATGAACCTTCTATGTCTAACAGATTACTCTAGATACGTGATGTCAAGATGCTGCTCGGAGGCCCGCCTAGCGATGCACCAAGCGAAAGCTTGCCGACAATCCACTCAGATCCCCCCTTTCCATTTTCAGAACCTTCGACGGCTGTCTTCAGGTCATGGGCACCTACTTCAGGAGATGCATGCTTAACTCTACTTGATACCTTCAACTCTCACGTTGATCCGATGACTAGAATAGTCCACAAGCCTACGCTCAAACGACGACTGATCCAGTATATCGATTACACGTACGGCGTGAACGCTTCAAGCTCTGACGATGGGGAGTTTCTTGCCTCTCAATCCGGCGAGGATATTCATTCTTTCGAACCATTGGTGTTGGCTGTCTTCTATTCAGCTGTCAACAGCCTTTCGGCTGAAGAGGTATTGTCGCAATTTTCTCTGGAAAAGGAAGCACTCCTTTCTCAACTTCAACACGGCGTGCAAGTTGGTCTGGGAAGAGAGAACTTCTTGACTACACCAAGCATTGAAGTACTACAAGCATTTGTACTGCTTTTGGTGAGTTTGTACTCCTTCTATACTAAATCCACCTCCTAGCTAACTTGTCCTTAGACCTGTCAGTCGCGAGAAGATGACATGGCAAAAACCTGGACCCTTTTAGGTCTTGCTCACAAGATGGCGCTGTCTCAGGGTCTCCACAGAGAGCCCTCGCTGTTCGTTTCCACGGACATGGACGTTGTTCAAGTTGAGATTCGACGCAGGTTGTGGCATCAGATATGCCACCTCGACTATCGCTCTGCTGAAAGTAGAGGTCAAGAGCCGACGATATCAGACGAGGACTTCACTACCTTTCTTCCACGAAACATCTCGGATGATGATCTCGTTGAGGGGGTTCTTGACGGGACATCAACACCTACTGGGTTTACCGACATGACAGTTCACTTGATCCGTCTTTATGGTCACCATTGTTTTAGACGAATTGTTCGAGCTACTTACAAGCTTGAAAGAATGAATAAATCACAAGAAGTCAAAGATAATGATAATACGAACCCGGTTGCTAAGCTTCGGTCTTTATTCGAGGATGTCAAGGGCATGGTGGACGAGATGGTCAATCATTTCCAAATGCATTATTTACAATACTGCAATCCACAGATTTCGGAACAAAGAATGGCAATTGGGCTTGCAACTGTAGTTGAATGGAGATGCTGGTCTATCTTCTGGCTGCGAACACCAAAGCAGTACCGGGAATCTGTAATAACCCCTGAAGTCCGGCAAATGTACGTATGGCCCAAATCAATGCTACAGTCTTTCTTTGATAGGAACCAAAACTAACATAAACTTTAAGAATACTAGAGAAATCAGTCAACCTCATAGAAAGCTTGAACTCGATGCCAGGTGATAAGGACGCCCAGCGGTTTGGATGGCATATTGGCGGTCATGCATGTTTCCAACCTATCATGCATATTGTCTCGGAGCTTGACATGCCCGACTTCGACAATTATAACCAACAAGCACTACGGTCACGAGCGTTAGACGCATTGAAAAAGACTATGCTCACGAGGGGGCGAGAAGCAACACCAATGTGGAATGCAATGAATCGTATCATCTCCAGTTGTCTCACCAAATCTGCCTCGAGACATTTCCCCGTGACGCCATTCCAGACGGCAGAGAACGACTTGTCCGTGAACGAAACGACTCAAGGACTAGAGTCTTCTAGTACTATGCCAGGCCACGTCCTTTTGCCCGATGTGCCAGTATCCGGAGAATTTACATCACCAGCTACGTTGCCTGACCCCATATCGCTGGGAAGTATGGAAATGCTGGAACCTGATGTTATGTTTGACTGGGTACGTGAACTTTCATCCACCCTGAAAAATACACCGCCGCTGATGATAGACCAGGGGTTTTGGAACATCGAACCTACAGCTCCCAGCCCGTATTGAATGCTAACGATCTTCTACCTACAACAGAAAAAAGGTTGAGAACTTGGGCAGACGTTCTGTATAAGTCGTTGGGGAACCCTGAGTGAACAAATGATTGAATGCAAGCCCCTTTTCATGATATCAACTTTATGGTGTAGCAATTGGTCAGGCATTGTGGTATAATGCCTAAGTTGCGAGCCAGATGTGTTATTTTCAGTTAAGACTTGTGGCTGAGAGCTTTTATCAGCATAGAGAACTTAGTTGCAGTACCCATCGAGATTTCTTTCTATTTTAACTCTTTTGATAGATATTCATGGCTTCATATGTTGTGAAAGTTTATTAAGTTTGTTCGTGGCTGGTTTGCGGGATTTCGAGGATATGGGGCTTCGGCGTGCGGTATAAGTGAGCTGCTTCGCGGCTCGGTCAGTAAAGGCAGAGAAGAAGTCGTAAGCATCTTACAAGCAACTTTATATAATTATACATCAGATGCCGTTCGAGGTCTGCTGTGGCCTCGCGGTATACAGAAAACTAGTTGTTGTACTAGGTAGTTCTCAGTATGGTAGACCCTTGTTTCAGCGGTGACATCTGGGGTGAGAAAGCGCTGTAGAGGCATTGCCATACAACTAGGGCTTTTCTCAGCAAAAGCTGCATACGATGGCGAGATCAAATTCGATGGTTCTTTATGTACCTCGTTCCATGACGTGTATGGCGGCTTCAGTAGTGAGAGAGTAGTGGAAGTAGTGAACAGAGTCTGGTTCGATGTTGAGATCTGGCTCAAAGAGATTGTGAGTGCCTTGGACACGGCTATAGGCCGCCCTCGTTGTGTCTCTGCATTCCTGTTAGCTTGAATAAATTGTTGCTATGGAGAACGTTTGTGGCTTTCACCTTGCCAGCAGTAACTTGTTGGCAAATCGAGGCTAAACTCTGACTGAAAGGCAATTGTTTGAGGGCAAAGAGGGCTGTTCTCAAACGAAATACGTTACAGTAACTGGCCAAACCAAAACCTGCAGGCTGCAGGAGAGAATGACCACTGACGAGGGGGTGGCCCAGCGGGTAGTCACATCTCCTAGTGGAGCTGTAGTCTTCCGGCCCACCACAGGGCTCAGTCTCACAATAAGAAGAGGGCCAAGGAGCAAGACTGTGCGATTGCGTTACACAAGAGGCTTGGATCCTTTTATTTTTACCCACAACTTTCCCTTCTCTTCCTCTTTCTTACAACACTCCTCCACAAACTCGGAAACCTGCTTCCCCTGCTACAAGAAAATCAATCAAAGATCGAAAGCAGACACCATGTCTAACAACCACGACAGCGGCAAGAAGCCTTCCAAAGGAGAGGCTCGCCGGGACAAGTGGGCTATGGATCTTGCCGTTTCTGGTGCACTCGAGGTTAAAGGTTCATCTGAGGAGCAGCCAGTCGAAGACAATAGCTCTTCTCAGAATGTTTCCCCCGTGGCCATGGATCAGCCTCTGTATGTATCAGTCTTGTCTCTTGCCGTAATTCCTTACTGACAATAGGCTTCAGTCCTGGTGCCGTATCTTCCGAGGATGCTTCCATCGTTGCTATGGGCCCGGGCGTGTATGTATCTGTGGCTTCTTGCTTCGCTGCTCTTTACTGACAATCAATCTTAGCCCTTCTACCCATATCACCGTTACCATCCGCTTCCCTCACGGCGACGTCCTCTTGCCGGGGTTTGTTGTTGGCCGACACCCCCTGTTCGCTGAAATGTTTGAGGGCGGTAATCTCCAGTGGCCTGGTGTTTCTCAGCGTCAGGCTCAAATCATCACTCACTACATACGAGCCCCTGCCCCCAACTACAAGATGGTTCCTTGCGAGACCTTGCCCCATGAGGAGAGATTGGAGCGGGAGTTCTCTGATGCTCTGGCAGTCAATATTCAAGCGACTTTTTTCCATCTTCCTGAACTTGCCGGTCTGGCTCTGGCCCACATGGAGGCGTATGGAGACATGATTTCCCTTCCCAGGATCATGGTCACTTTCATGGCTCAGAGCGAATGGTACCAGCGAAATCGCTGCTATGTTCAAGACTACGTGACTCGTCGTTTCACCTCCACCTACCCAATGGCTGTGCATCATGACCGCAGAGGGTTTGGAACCCAAACTGGAGATGCCCTGATCGACGGCCTTCTTGGTGCAATCAACAGACTCCGCTTCCCTGACTTGTGCTTCCCTCCCTACCCTCATCACTCAAACTAAGTCCAATCTTTGAGGAGATCGGGGTCCACTGTAAGGCTACTGGAACTGCCACTGAAACGATTACAAATGCTAATTCATTCAAGGTCAGACAAAGTCCAATGTTTTGGTGCAGCTGCCTCCTCACAGACAAACCATCAAGTTGCTAGAGCTGGCTTCAACAGCTTCAGCTTCATACCCGGCCTGATGGTATATATATCTTTATACCGCCGCCAAGATACAGTGACTCGATCGTCAACTTCAATGGTCACAAAACATCCTCGAAACTCAACCACAATGTTGCCATCTTAGAAAGTCCACCAGACTAGAAACCATGGTAATAACAAACCCAGAGGTTTCTGTTCTTTGAACTGCATTCTAACCATATGACAGATTTGGGAATTTTGTTAATAACAAGGGTTACTGGGAGGCTTATATGGAATCCAATACATGTCTAGTTCTTGCTTTACAGCACGATAGGATAGATATGATACCCCTATAGACATTCTTGGATACAGTTATGGCTCAATGGTGTGATGTTTTGATTTAGGTAGGATCCATTGTAAATAGTGACTAAAGCTGTAACTCCAAGTGACTTTCATTGGGTTTTAATAAATTTGATTAACTTTCAATAAAATAGACCAACGAAGTTAACAAGAAATAACAGGTTATCCTAGGTATACTTTCGCGCCGCATTACTAGCTAAGTGAACCTGGGCGTGTTCACCCCCCGATACTACCCCAATTAATACAAGGTTTCCACGGGCAATCACCATAAAATGAGATGGCGAAGCCCAGAGGAGGTTGCAAAAAGATTGTCCAACTAGGTACACTTGCATTTGACCTTCGAGCATCGTTCGCAACAGCTACGCGAGCCAGGGGCACATTCAAGGGGCAGCCCGTATTCGAGGGGCCTGCTGATACACTCCTTGCAGGGAAAACGGGTTTTCTGTATAAAGCTATTATGATTGATAACCTATCTACTAGGATCCACTTCATTTGTTCTGACTAGAAAATCATAACTCTTGCCGTGTCATAATCTTCCGGCAACCCCAACTAGATCTTCTTGCAGAGTCGAGCGCCGCCCTTGAAGACACGAGCGGTCGCGATACAGAAGCTTCCGAGAAGCATAGACGCACCCGCAAAGCACATCAACCCAGTAAACCTGTCCCCCTCCCGGTCTTTGATAGCCCCTTCGATGGGAAGTCCAGTCAGAGCGCCCAGGGCAATGGCCAGACAAAAGCCTCCTAGCTTGAACCCGATCTGGTCAACACGGTCTTCGGCAAGGGAAACAACGCATGGAGGGCCCAGACTGACAAAACCGCCACTGGCGAACCCAAAGAGCAGGGCGAAGACTATGATACCACCTTTAGAGGTGTGAAACTCGAGGGGTAGCCAAAAGACAAGGACGAGAGCTCCGGAGATCCCTGTTACCATGATCATAGCGTTAAATTGGCCGATCTTATCACTAATCCAACCAGGCACGATACGACCAAAGAGGGAACCGGCGTTAGCGATAGCTAAGGTATACACAGCGAAGTCCTTGTATCCATGAAGTGAGGCCATCTCTGGGAGGTAGTTCAGGGGTGCAAAGAGACCCCACATGGTGAAGAAGCAGCCCAAGATGAAGAAACCCCAAGGTCCTCTCTTAGATCCGTTATTTCCACTTGTGGGAACGTTCTCTTTCTTTGCTGGTTGTGAGGCTTTGCCGAGAGGTGGGAAAGGGGAAGTGCAGAGAACATTGGCAATGACTAAGAGGATGCCTTGCAAGAGTGCGGTCCAACGAACGGCTGTCGCAAAGCCGACTTCTTCAATGAGTCTAGGGATCATACAGGGGTAAATAACGCCTCCTAGATTAATGTTAGCCGATTCCAGGGAGGGTACTGGATTCCTATCTCACCTAAACTGCTCCCAGCGGAAACAATACCGACAGCAAGGCCCTTCTTTGTCGAGAACCATTGAGTGGCCGTTGCCATGGCGGGAAGAGACAGGCCAGCAGCGGCCAGACCAAAGGCGACTCCCTGTGCAAGCATGACTTGCCAGTACTTTGTGCAAAGGCTCAGCATGCAGACGGAGAAAACAGCCATGATACTGAAAAGCAGGAGTGTCTTGCGGCAACCATAGATGTCGATCATCTTGCCAACAGCGGGACCGAGCATGAAGAGTATAAAGATCTGGATAGTGGTGATCCAGGCCAAGGCAGATGACGTCTGGTTTTTGAACATGACTTCCGAGTAGTACAACTGAAACATGCCGCATCTAATATCAAAGGTCATTGGGCGGCTCTCACTATGGGGAGAGGTCGAACTCACGCGTTGACGTAACCGAAGGAGCAGAACTGCAACAAGAACGATCCAGCCACACAAGCCCAGGCTCTCGCTCCTCCATCGGGGGGGATTCGGTCATTTTTCTCGCCTTGTTTGTTACTCTCGAGCTCAGGGGAGTCGGGCGTTGTGGAGGACTGCATCTTTTCAGAGAAGTCGTTGAGAATGAACTTGACGCGGTATTAGGTAGATGAGAAAGCCAAATAGATACTTTTGGCTTGAATTGTTAGAAGAACAATTGGGATAAGGAGGAGGCAGAGAAAGAGATTCATTGTGTGATGTGTCGTTGTCTTTTATGTTAATTTTTCAAAGATTCTTCAGTGGATTAGGACAAACATGGACGGACCGAATCTCGCACGAGGCTGAGGAACATGAAAAAGTGTTGCGTGCATAACAGAACGGAACTTTGCTGTATTGGCTGGTAGAATCCTCCTCGGCCTTCGCTAAGAAATTCGTACGAACTTGACCTCGCACGAACTGACCTCGCCCGAGAGACCCCTGTCGACTAAGACAGGGACGCTATTTGGGTGGCGCTAAGCCCACTATGGCATGGTGTCAGCCAGGAACCCTGATATGATTTGAAATTCACCTGAGAAATTTCGATACTGAGTTCAAGAAAGGGCCGATGCTATACATGACGCACTGGCACTCTTCATTCTGATCCCATATATTACCTACGTGTGTTCTTTTCATCATACATGTGTTATTTGCAGCAGAGACTTTTGGCGGAGAGCTTAAATCAGCATCCAGAACTTAGTGATTGTGAGGTCTACTGCTGAGAGTCATTTTGGTGGACTGCAGTCCGGAAAGCTTCGTTATAATTTCCAGGAATTGTATCTTGTCGCCATAAATGGCAGTGTGCTCGCCAGCCTCAAGCCGAAGACTGGGCAGTCGGTATTTTACGCAGGCGCTGTAGACGTATATAGCTATGATAAAGCCGGTCAAAGCCGACTCAGTCTCGCTTTGGCAACCGACACGCAGATTCTCGTACTTCTTCGTGTACAAGAGGTTTATGGACACATGGGCTAGATGACAGGGGTGGTCAGGGATGAAAAGGACCTCCATGTCCTGTTACAGCGCCAAGTGGCACAGGTGCTCCCCTTTGAGAATTCCTTTCGGTATATAGACCAGTTTTCATGGCCAAATATAATTACTCTACTGCATCCGAGCTCAGCGTTTGGTGATGAGTCAGTTGCCAATTACCTATTCGGATTAATGGTGAGGTACTCACGAGGTAGAAGGTTTGGTTCCAGGATCACCAACGGGCAATTCTGGCTCCCGAAACTGAACCAGCTTTTTATTTGCAGTGTTCTTTTGCATTTCTCGATAAGGATTGTACTTATAAGAGTGGTATAATATGGGTTGAGACAAAAATAGAAGTTGGAGACACTACCAAGGCAGATGTAAATCTAGAGCCGCATGAACTTCGGGCAGTGAAAAAGCAACGAAGAAAATAAATGAAGAAACGAGCCAAATTCTAATGAGTAGAGTTGTGGTGTTGTCTAGAGCCGTAAGTAACAGCAAAGATGTTTGCTCCGTGACTAATAGTCCCCGTGTCGGTCTGAAGACACCGTCCGTTTCATGACTCAACGTCTATACTCTACGTGTTCCGTGACAAGCACCTATACAACATCCTAACCCCGTAAATATGACACATGATACTTCATAGAGCTCCATCATCGATGTTCGACTTATTGTGAGCAATTCTTTGTCTGTTCCTACCACAGACTCTTGACAGTTTCTTGAAGTTTCTCCTTCTCTCTTTCAAGTCCCACAATGCGCTGGTATATTATGGAGATCAAGGTGTTCCCCATAGCCTCTTCGATCTCGGCCCTTGATTTTGTGGTCATTGTGGCACCGTCTCGAGTGATTCTGGTGCACAGATAGTCATACAGCAGACCTTTGATTTCCATATTAGCAAAGGGCGGGTTCGAAAAAAGCTTCACGATCTCAACAAATGTAATTTCGTCTCCATAGATCTGAAACCTTTCTGCGGCCAGCTGGCCCAACTCGGGGAGCCGGTACTTGGTGCCAATCTTGTAAGCATATACCGCCATGCTAAAATCAGTGGCACATCTCGCTTGGTGTGTACCATGTACCTTTAGGTTCTGGTACTCCCTTTTATATATGTAATCAAGAAGCACATGGGCGACATGGTAAGGAATATCCGGGAAGTCTAGTGTTGCTTGACCCTTCCAGCAGGCGAGGAAGGCCGGGTTGTCCTTGAGTATGTCTTCGGGCACGGTAACCCAGTTGTTTTTATTGAACTTGAGGATACAAGATGGCACCAGTCAGGGTCTTTAGAATGAATCAAAAAGGCTCAATAAAAACCATGATAGTCAAGAAACACTACTCACGAGGTGCTGGGTCGTTCCTCTTGCCGATCACCCTTCAACGCAGGGCGCCAATAGTTGAACCACGAACTCATGTTCGGATTTCGAAAGATATAATACTGACGAGAAAAGTGGTCAAATTGTCTCTTGGATTCTTGTTGACAAGGGTGTTGTTGTACAGTGAACAGTAGCCGGCTGTAATATTCGTGGAATGGGTATACCGGGTTCGGATGAGACCTGACTTGATCCCTGGCTGCAGTATAAGATATAAGGGGCAACTGCGTGAGGATATCTCATTACATGAGAAATAAGAGGAAGAGAAATAAATTGCAAATGTAGATAAGAGGAACAGAACTTGGATAGTAGTCAAGTGTCATTGTCTGGCAAATATGACGTGGGGCCTGAACAAACGGCAAATAAACAAACAGAATGCGGGCCAATCACGCATTTATGATGGCGTAGAATATTTGGGACGTAAACAACAAGACTTTCAATCACCAAACAAGCCGAAGTTGTTTGTATGGCTGATTTCGTTTGGTTCTGCAAATAATAAATTGAACACTCCTCTGGACTACGCACGCTTTAACCAGCCAGTCTTTGGTTCTTATCAGAGAAGTCCGATACCCATGCTAATAGTACCGATGAATCTTCTCTTATATGCGTTTATACTCATTTATTCACTGCTAATAAGTAGAACGATCCTGTTTCAATACCGTATGTCGGTTGCTCTTAACTTGCCCTTATCGCATTTGAGCCGTCTGAACAATTCACTCCCAGCGCGTTACTCCGCGGGCGACCTAGACTCATAGGACTGCATCTTACAGTGTCACCTAAGTGACAGCTAACCACTTTAGTGTTGTTGACACTACATTGGCAATGTACAGCTATCGTAGCTCCTCACTAGGATGACTCAGGCCCCTTTTTACAGCTGCAGCAGACATTCATGCAATCTCACATGACATCCCCCAGCACCATACCCTACAAGCATAGCTTCTTGCTTTAGTCAAAGAGCATTTTTTAATTGACAACTACAGTTTTAGGTTGACTGTCTCGCTCCTCTTTTCTTTCCTAGAGTTAATGAACAATGGACGAAGCTTCAAGAGAATTGTAGCAACTGTTGTTACTCAATGTCTCGAACAAGAGCAGGCTTTTCAGTTCAAATCATGTGCGGGTTGCCAAACCTTTTGCTTTTTGTGATTGCCCCTGACCGGTTGTTGACGTAAGAAAAGTGTAGTCACGTGTAGCATTCCCAAACACTCGCTTCATCTGCTCCAAATCTCAGTGGCTGCCTTGATAACCAGGCTCACAAACTTATGTGATTTCACGCGCTCTAGTGAATCTATTTCGTTGGAAGTTTGGGTTGAGGCAGCCAAAGTCTCGTTGTTATAGATGTACAAACGTCTAGCTTTGGTGAATAAGTATGTGATGTGAAAGTTTGCTGCCCGTTGTTATGTAGTTAGGACCGTATAAATGCAAAGATATGCTGCAATCAAGGTATGCAGTATCATCCTTGTGTTCTTTTTATCAGCAAGTCGATGTGGACCGATTGTTGCGACTAGAGGCTTTTCTCCTCCATGATTGTAGTGTTGACCAGTAGGTTCCAGCCATGCACTCGATGGGTACTAGGACCTGACCTTTCGCCTCATAACAATGGTAAGTAAATACAATGGTCGATAGGTAAACAATTCATAGTAGACATCTTCACTTTCAGATGCATCCCCCTCTCGCAATCGAGCAGTTGCAAGTGGGCTAATTTGTATGATGCCCGAACTCCCTTTGTGCGTTTCAATCATGTTGGGAAAGAAGTGTCACAGCCGAGTAACGTGTTGTTACTGGTATATCTTCTTTAAATGATGCAGTATCTTTGTGGCCTTCTGTAAAGTTGAAAGAAAAGCAAAGATCAAAGCCTTCAACCTCCATGCACTAGCACTAGTGCATGACTGCAACTCAACCCCCGTTGTCAGAAAGAGATCCGAGCAGATGAGTGAGGTCTGAGACTATGCGTCATCTCGCCTTCTTTTGAGACCGCATGAAGATCCTGTGAGGAATTCTTACGAACAAAACATCAGCTTGGGGAAGATATGTAAGGTTATAGATGGACTGCATTTGGGGGATACTGTCAGCTAATATTACATGGGTAAGACTCCTTCCCACAACCCCTCGTGGTTAAACACTGACAAATCCGTCCCCATTATTCCAGCCAGTCCTGTTGCAACCATCATTACATGTCCATCGTTACATCGTGTTCATCGTTACATTTCAGTCCATCGTTCCAAAATGATCCGTCCTTGGATACCATTGCGGTTTACCAGCGGTAAACACCGCGGGGGTAGTTGGCCAGGTCAAGGTTGATGAGGCCGTCGTCGCCAATGATTCTGAGCTTTCCGTTGCTGTCGTAGGACTCATCATCTGTCCCAGCCTCAGTCTCTTCAGCCTCGGTGGCTTCAGCCTCGGTGTCCTCGCACTCGGTTTCTTCAACCTCAGAATCACTTTCGATTGCTTCCTCGACATCGGTTCCCTTGACGGAATCCTCAACAGACTCCTCCTCCTCTCCCTCGCCGTTGATCTTGACCCAGGCGTTCTCCCGGCGGGCGACAGACTCTCTGAAGCGCTGCACATCCGCCTGGCGCTCAGCGTCGACGACCTCCATGAGTCTGTCGTTGGCAGCGTAGTTGCTCACAAGTCCCGCTTGGACCACAACCCACTTAAAGTTGAGCTCGGGATACAGGGGTTCAAGGACACTGTGGGTGTAGGCCAGCATGAGGGCGGGCTCCATGTACGGAAAGAGGCTCGTCATGTACTCAGTAGCCTGGTCCTTCATGGTGGTGATTTCGCTGTAGACGGCTTGGGAGTAGACATGGATGGCAAGATCATAAGCCTCTTCGACGTCCTCGCGGAGAGTGAACTTGTGCACGTCATGAAATTGGATACTTCCAGTGTAGAAGAAACGCACCATGGCGTTGATGGTGTGCGCGGGAGCGAATGGAAGCGATATGATGCCCCATTTAGTGACTCTCTTGAGGAATTCAGGGCAAGAGACGTAGACGGCCTGGGCATGGACGAACTCAACGGTAGGGCCGATCTCACCACCCTCCATGGCGCCAAAGTAGATGGCAATCTTGGCGCTATGGACATCTGTTGTCAGTACTCCTTGACCTAAGTTGGTAGAAATGTAGGCTTACCCTTCGCCAGTCAGTCGCTCTGCAGGTCCAGGTTCCTCCTGCATGGTTGCTGCGCTTTGGATTCAAGGCAGTAAACTAAATCACCTTTATTTTAGCACATGGAGAGAAACAGAGAATAGGCTGAAGTGAAAAGGACACTCACGTTTTGTTTGTTCGGGCAGAAACGTGGAGAAAGCTGACTTCGAGCGGAAGTCGAAGAATGTTTTGAGGGTGAAGAGAGGAGAGAGGGGAAGTAGCTCGAACGCGAGAGAAACGTTTTTATACAAGGTACGTGCTGGCAGTATCTGGCGTGTGACGAAAAAGGCTTCGGTGCCCGGGTGACCTTTTTTACAAGGCACACCACACTAACGAAACGTCATTGGCCTCCTGAACCAGACGCTCATACGCTACTCTTCTGTAATTCAGTTATCTGGTCCTCTAAAACTATCCTGCATGAGCATTGAGTGCTTGGCTATGAGCCCCATTCCCTCACAGGAATATGTATGTGTACTCTCTTCTGTTATGCCCCTCCATATACTCCGACGTATCTCACCAACCCGTCTCCCAAACTTCATCCGCAGCTCGTCGTCCCTTCACAATGCTCATCTTGACCCTGCATTATCATCCCTTCACAGCTGTGTTGACAGAGAACAATGTAGGCACATCCATGGCTCTACTGTGCATCGTTGCCTTCGAGTGACGCCGACAACGCTGCCATCCGACAAGCGTTACACGCATCTCATCCTTCTAATTATGCATACAGTCACTCTCTTCATTGATCTCATAACTATGAGCACCGTGTATGCATTTATACTTCTGCCCCTGACTGGCCTTTGCCGTCTAATGTCTCCAACTAGTACGCAGCAACTCACTACCTTGTGGCTCTGACGGGCTATTCAGTGCAGAGCACACTTCCTGTTCTCGCATCGATCCCATTACATCGCCAAGTACAACATCATAGCAGTGGAACTGGTCAGCGATGATTCGACACACGGGCCCCTGGCCTTCTTATTGAACCATTGGCCATTGGGAGACATCTGACCTAACCAAGTCGGCAATTTGGGCGTTACAGCTTGTCACAGCTCCTGTTTTCCCCTTTCAACGTCCTCTTTTTCTAGCTAAAAGAGGCTCCGGCGCTACAAGTCCTGAGGCGCTTTGTCGAAGACCGCTGTGCTCCATTCCAGCCAGACATAGCTCTCAAGCTGATGGATCATCAGTCATTGACTTCCTCCCACATCTCTAAGTTCCTTGAGGTCGACAAGTTGTATGTCTTTACAACTGTGCCACCCTCGTTAATCCCGCCTTGCTGACATGAACGCTACAGACCCTTCAGCAGCACTGCCTTAGCGATCACACAACTCGCTAGAACGCTATCTTGACCGATACTGCAATCTCCAACAGGTTCCCCTTTCTCACCATTAGTCCTTCAACTCTTCTTGGCCTCTAAGCACTCTCCTGGGAGGACAATAGGTCGTAAGGGGACAGCAGCGCACCCGAGGAAGCGAGCTCCTTGGCGAAGCGCCAAGTTGCCTTGGACAACCCCTGAGTTAGACACAGACAGTCCCTTGGACCTTTGAGAACACTAAAGCACCACCTTAAATGCTCCCAGAGGAAGAACGGTCCGTTTTGTTGGCGTCTTTAAAACCGTGGCGGCGCTCCAGCTTTGTCTCGACATCCTCAGGGGCTGGCCTAGATAGGTAGCTTTACCTTCGGACGCCGTTGCATTCGTATAATACTACCGCTATTGAAACGGGTCTATTGCCTTGACAATTTGATGGCAATAGCCAATAGTCACAAGTCAAAGAGGCTCAGGGGTTGAGCGCTCTTGTACCGAGACACGCACTTTTTGTTATCAACGTCACTACTCTGTCAAGAGCCTTACCCTATTCAACCTTGATCTCAAAGGCACTCTGAGAGCAGGAGATCTACCCAAGCGAATACCTCTCTTGTTGTCGGAAGTACTTGACGGCAGCTAGTAAACGGCAGGTTCGGCTTGCATTCTTCTCATCACGCTGGGCATACAATATTACATCAAGTTTCTCTTATTTAAGCCTTTCATTTGCACTACCGCTGACTTGTACTGTCTGAATAGCTAGCATTGGCACACTCCCCCCTATGATCAAGGTCGACGATCCCCCATGACCCTCCGAGTCCCCGCCGCAACTTTGTCTTCGCAGACTTATATGAAACCACCTTCAAAGCTCATCCCAGATCCGAGACAAGGGATATAGTTCTTCCCAAGCTTCAGCCCCATCAGAGCCAACCGCTTCCCTGATCCAAGAGAAGAAGACCGTTCCCCTTAAGCCCAATACTCCGTTTGTGTCGTTTCGAGCCCACCACCGAGAGCCCAGCGCATCTCAAGTCCAGTTCTGTCTCAATAAACCGCTGTTTCATCACTATTCTGGTTCGAATGCAGATCGGCGGTTTGTCCCGTTCTTTTTGATGGAATCACCGCGGGAGCCCTTACCCTTGAGTCTTGAAAGCCCTGTGAACTTGTTGCCATTGGACTACGTTCGCCATCTTATTGCGAAACGGGAATCTAGGGATCTTCTTCTTGTTGGTCACATTCTTAGATCCAAATAACCTGGAATCTTGGAGGATGTGTTGACAAGGCTTCTCTTGAGTACCAATATTCGTGCCAGAGCGATGAAGACTAGGGCAGCCAAACCTTTGCTTTGGCTATACTCACACAAGTTTGCTATCAGCATTCAAAATGCCGCTATGGCAGCCGGGCGAGCAAACGAACGTAGTTCCCTGTTGACTGTGAGCTGGAGACTTGCCAGTAGTAACATACTTGGTGGCTTCCAATTCCACATGTATGTGAGTTTATCCATACTGTGAGGGCACAGTACCCTATAAAGAGACTTGTCTTGGATGCCCTTTATGTTGGCGGTTTGTGTACTATCAGCTGAGTGAGTATAGCCAGATGATCTCCTGCCAATCCTCTTCAAGTCCCTTTTCCTTCTCCTTGGTCGAGTTCGACTCATCCCTACATCTTCGGCGGAGACATCTGTGGCATCGGGGTATGTATGTCTGTTCTCGAGGGTTATGAGGATTCCCTATGGCAACGGTGAAATGAGACTGAGAAGTTATCTGCTGGGTTCAAAAGATGATGCTGGCCACAAAGCTAAGCCGACAAACGAATGTCGTGTCATGCGCTTAGCCTCTCCCCTGTCGGGAGACCCTCGCCACCGTCTCCTATTGGGTTTCCCGCCTCAGTTAGATTGATCTACTGTCAGTCTTTCTCAGTGCATCGACGTTTTGAACTACGTATGAGGCAGAATTCAAAGTACCGTAAGTGAGGCATTCATGTGTTGACGAGGTCTGTGATGTTATTGAGTGCATGTTCCTATAAGAACAATGCGTAGGCGAAATCATCAGATATTGAGGACGGATACCATGTACTTTGTGGCTGAACAAACGTCTTACAGTTTGTCGTTCATGTGTGCCCCTGCTCGTTGCCTGCAACTAATGTAGGAGGACCTCTCAAGTTGACTCCTTTCGCTCATATCCCGCGATAGTACCTTGTTCCCGAGTCGATGCTTTGGAGATGATGCAAGTCAAGGATAGTATTGGCTATTATATATAGGTAATCCTCGAAAACATGCATTGCGCCCCTTTCGCTTACAATGAGGACGGTGCTCTCTACCATGTTTGGGGCGAGCAGTAGCAAAGTGGTTCTGACCCGGTCTTTCGAAGGATTGATCCTCTTCCAGTTTGCAGTTTTCCGGGGCTCGAACCAAGTTCTTGGGGTGTTTATATCCCTGGAAAGAATACAGCATACTTCAACCTTACGGTTGCGGCGCTTCTTAGGGGACAGAAGTCGATACACGGTGGGAAAGTCCTTTGCCGCGGCTGTCGTGTGCTTTCGTCATGGTACTTGCGCCCTGAAATTCAGCCTATGCACTATGGAGCATATAGCGGACTCGAGTGGCGTTAAACAGATCCATTGCCTGGTGACAAGCATCTCCGAGGGCTGGATCCGAAAATGTATGTTATATCTTGTTTATTGTAGGGCTGTGAGGGGGCTTGAAGAAAGGGGGCGTTGAGCTTTAGGGTGGTTTCAAATGAAGACCACGAACCAACAATGCGCTGCTTTATTTGTCTCTTATGGTTTCTCAGGATCCCCGGAGCAAATTGGGAGTATTTCTGAAGATATCATCACCACGCAAGGAGAGAGGCATGCAGCTTTCCTCTCCAGGAAGGATGTTTGGTCAAGCTGATCAAAGGCCAAGCCCGCTCTATACATGTGCATTGATACATTAGCCGATGCAACATTGCTTGGTGGGACTCTTGTATGCCAGATACGTACCCTTCTTATATATACTCGTAGGATCCTAGGGACACATGAAGGAAACAGTGAGATGAGACTTCACCGTCCAGCAAAGCTGTTCCAGTCTTCTCCATGTCTGCTGGGTCAGTTTCTCGGAATGTGCGGATGAGGCAGGCCAACCTTGGACAATCTTGTTCCTGCGTGGCTTGAATAGTTCGATATCAACGGGCCGGAAGTAATAAGAGTCACTGATTTGACCCTATATTGCTCTCGGCGAATATGTCGAACACCTGTCGTGGCTTTGTTGCGCATGGCCGATTGAATCTGTTGTGCCTCTCGACAAAGCCATATACAGTGGGACTTTGTTGTGATAGGGGAGCATGAGACGTTGCTCCAGCCAAGTCAGCAACTAAAATAGCCATCGTCGAGGACTGGCGTCACTGTCCATTGCGGAGCTGGGTTTGGTCACTCCACAAGGCTTAAGGCTTGATGTAGCCTGAGTCTTTCTTCTAGGATGCTCATCCGTTTGTTGACATCGAATTTTAGCATGCGTGATCCGGCCAGCCAAGGTCTGAAAGCATGCTTGTGCGCTGGGTGGCAGACACAGCCGCAGACTCACTCGTCACCCACTTGATCTATCCTTGAACACACCCATGCCCCTCCATCATTCGTATCGTCATCGTTGCCTCAATTGCATCATCATACCGACTGCTAGCCCTTGCGATTCAAAGTCGTGACGACAGGCCCGAAGTGCTTATTATCCCCGACGCAGAGGAAGGACGCCTAGCGACAAGAGACAAAGTGCTCCATCAGAGTAAGATGTAAGTGCTTCCTTCGAGTAGTCAGGTGATGCATGAGGGCCTCGTCTGAGATTTACTGCAGGCATTCTCAGTTCTGAAGGCATACGTAACGAAATCAACGACCTACTGTGCCAGGCACTGGATTGAGTGCTAATGTAATGGATACAAACTAGCGCTGGAAGGGACATCGCATGACTGTAAATTATGTGACAATATGCTTAAGGTAATATATATAAGTCAGGAGGATGCCAATAGCTTAAGAGGAAGAAAGAAGGGGGATGATGGAGGTGGGAAGAACTGATATCTATATACGTCAGGACCGCGTGTAGAGGAATCGGTGGGAGCCTCATGTCCTTCCGAAAATTTTGTCAAATCGTTGCCAAAACGGGATGCTTGTTTCTCTTTTGCCTGAAGTAAAACATGCCCGAAACGATAAATGGCTTCCTTCAACTGCTCCATTTGGTTACACGAAGCAATACAATTGATCATTTGCTCTGCCGACATTAACATCCCAATGACATCAACATCAGTAGCCGCAACATATATCAAACTCACTAATCTCATATTATCCCCTATCAAGTTTCCTATCTGTGACGTTGTCTGAGTAAAGCTCAGGGATATAACATGAGTGACAGCGTACCAGCAGTGTCTTGGTTTGCCAATCTCACTCAGCCAAAACAAGAGAAGATTTACACAAACACAAAGCAAGAGAAACATAAGCCCGCAAACCATGTTACGTCTTTGCCTTAATTGCGCAATTCTATGCTACACACATGTTCTAATGCCGCGACTTGAACATGCACTCACTCGCTATGCTACCTGGCAACCTGTGTCACCAGCAAATGTCACAAGCATCAACATACAAACACTAACTCAGTCCGGCAAGGTAGCACCAGCATTGTGATCAATGCAAGGCATATGGCTTCAAAGACAGGTTGTGTGTCCCAAGCTATCCTTGTAGATAATTGTTACACCTCACTTCAAGTCAAGTCACATATCACAGCCTCAGGTTTGACTAGGTAAATTCCATCTTTTTGCAACAAATAACATGGCCCCAACAACCATGCTCCGATAAAACATGCTCTTATACCTCCTCCGCTTCCCTCTAACCACCCAATGAATATCCCCCTCATCACTTTTACGAGCCTTTAACCCCTCCCAAGTGATAATCGTGATTCCAGGATAAGAAAACGAATCGTAAATAATCACATTACTGCCACACTTGTACGGTATGTCTAAAACCGAGACAAAGCTTTCGATACATCATGATCCTTTCAACGCCCGCTTTGCTTCTGTTGTTCATCTCTAAGCGACCGACGCGATGACTAGCGCAGCCACATTCTCCTCTTCGCTTCGCACTGTGATCTTTGTCGTGACACCAGTTTTTGATGAGTAAGCCATCCGTACGTTGGCAACCACCCTACCTCCACCGACTGTCTTGCCGAGAAGCTTGAGTGTGTGGGTAGTTTGGTTGACGGGCACATCGGTGCCCTCGAGGGGCTGGAGCGACAAAGCCTTGGTAAGTTGCTCTGTAGCGTCTGTGAAATTGTCAGTGTCATGTGTTCTATGAACCCGGCATTCGACTTACCCGCGATACTCTCCATACCACTCAATTGGAGGGTTTCTGTCACCTCCTCTCCAGAAGCACCAACCTGCTCCCAGATGTGGCTGAAGTTGCCAGCGAACGTGGGGATCACGTAGTCACTGCCAGCAAGGTCGAACTCGGCCACCTCGTACTCATCATCGTAGCCGGAATCCTCGGGCTCGCCTGTTGAGGGGTCGATCTCCTTGCTGGTGAACTTGAGGACGTTGGAGAAGGTGGATATGGGCAGAGAAGCCTCGCCGCCAACCTTCTTGAAAGCAACATAGACCTTGCCAGGCTCATCAGTTGCAAGCTTCTCAGCCTGGATGATGAAGACCTCCTCAAGCTCTTCCTCGTCTGCGGGAGTAGCGACAACGGAGACATTCTCAAGGACAGTGTCGGGCAAGGTGTTCTTAACCTCATATTGGAGGACAATGTGCTCCTTGAAGATGTGCTTGACCAGGCTGACAACGTACTCAGTTTCAGCCTCGGTAAGCTCGATAACAGGCGAAGACTTGAGGACATTGCCAAACTCCTTCATCTCGGGGATCTCGAGCAGCTCCTGGGCATACCGTTGAGCCTGAGCAGAAGCAGAAGCAACAGCCTCAGCTCCGGTAGGCTTGGTGGGGCCAACCTTAGGAGCCTTGAGTGTAGGTGCTGTGGCAATCAGCTTCTTGGATCGGTCCTCGGCGTCAGCTTGCTCCCGGGTAACTACAGGGATCTTGGCAATATCGAAGGGACTGTCGAAAGCGGACTTGTCGTCTGATGTGACGTACAAGACAAGCTGCTGCTCGAAGTAGGGAAGGGAGAACATGTTCTCTGTTTGCGCATTAGCAGTGATTCACAGTCAGGCGTTAGTCCATGCTTACCATTCTTGACGAATCGAGCAGCCATCTCATCATCCTCCTCATTCATGAGCTTGAGGTTAAGGGCAGCACGATCGCGGACCTCGTCATCGACATCATCCAAGCATCGGGTGAGGAGAACACGGACACTGCTCTTAACCTCAGGGTCCTTCTGGCCAACACCGAACTTGGCGAGGGCAGTGACAGCAGCAGCTCGCACGATGGCGTTCTCAAGAACCACTCGGTTGTAAATATATCGGATATACTTGGTAGGTTGAGCAGTCTTGGGACCCTCAAGACCGATAAGGTGCAGGATTCGGACAGCTAGCTTAGTGAACTCGCAATCCTCAATAAACTCGCAGAGATGGGCAAGTGCATCCTCCTTGGAATCAGGCACGAACTTGATCAAGTCGAACATGCTCTCCACAACAGCCCTCTTGAACTCGTAGCCACCCTCATCGCGCAAAATTCCGCTGAGGAAGGTGAGCATACCAGCCTGCTTGCTGGGGAACTTGAGGCACAAGGTTCGGATAGCCTCCACAATTGTAATCTTGAATTCGTCGGTAATCTCGGACATGAAGGTGGAAATCTGCTTCATTAACCTGTCGACACTGGCCTCGTTACCCGTCTTGAGGAGCGTGGTGATGGCGAAAGTAGCAATGGATCGGTTGCTGTTGGAGATGAGGAGCTCGATATCCGGGTTGCAGGCGTTGACGGCGGTAGGCTTGAAGCTGGCAAAGTTGTGGAGGATTCGGAGAGCGGCGAACTTGGTAACAGCGCGGGGAGAGGTGAGGAACAGTTGAAGAACATGGACAGCTTGCGCTACCTCAGCATCGGTAACGTCTCGCATGTCGCAGATAGCCTTGGCAGCCTCAAAGTTGACCATTTCGCTCTTGTGTCGCAGCCAGCCATCGAGGAGCTGCATCATGGGCTTCCTCAATGAAGCATCCTCCTCAGCGAGCTGTGCAGCAAGTCGAACCAGCATGATGATAGCAGCGGGGTTCTTGAGAGCACCAGCGGCGCCGAATTGCTGAACCATCTTAACAAGGGCCATTCGGTCGTGCATGCGCATCTGATATAGAAGTCCGACGGCGTGATATTGCGACATGGTCGAGTGGTTCATGGGAACTTGGCTGCTTGAGGTGGAGAATCCAAGAGAGAAGCCACCGGAGGACTTGCTAGAGGCAGCCGCCTCCTGGGTCTCGCTCTGCCATCGTCGGACGACATCCTTAGCGATGGGAAGGAGGTGGTAAGAGGAAACGAGAGCGGCAGAGGATACGGAGGGGTTCTTGTCGACAATTGCGGTCTTCATAACTCGTTCGATCGATTGCACGGTCGTGGCCTTTACAGTGTCAGCATCCAGGGGTGTCGGTGTACCTGCCAGCAACGAAACCTACATCAATAATACGGCAGAGGGCGCGAATGGCATTGGGTCGGTAGATAGCGTCGGTGCTGCCGCCAGTATCCTTCATAATCGTGCTGGTAACCATAATAATATCCTCAGCTGAGTTGGCGAGCTCCTTGATAACAAGGTGGACCATCTGTCGGAGACTGGCATCCTTGTTCTGGAAGAGCTTCGAGATACCGAAGAAGAGGGTTGTAGCTTCGTTGGTGGGGAACTTCTCCCCCGTGTAGAGAAGAAGAGCGATCTTTGTGAGTAGAATGCGACATCGTCGAGGCTGGATAGGGGAGCTGTTGAAGAGTCGTGCTGTTGGACTATTTAGCTTGGCTGTGGGGGGGAGAATAGGAATAAGACGATTGTAGGAGACGGACCTTCTTGGAAGACTTGAGTTCGGTCAACCTTGACCAGCCCGAGGTCGGCGTCTTCGTCCTTCTTGCCGTAACTCATGTTGGGCAACTGGGTTGAGGTGAAAGGTTTGGTCGAGGGAGACTTGAGGTTGCGGTCGAGGCGCTCCTAAGGTAGAATCACCACGTCGCAGTTACGCTTCAGGGATGAGTGGTGCCGCATCACGTGATCTTATCAGCCCCTTATCGGACGGGGATTCGTGTCAACTTTGGTATTGGCTTCAGCTTGGAAGTCGACGGTAGAATTTCAATTGCCGAATCTTCAGTCTTTTACAGTGGTCAAGCTTTGCCCTATCTCTTTATTTCCTCAGCTCTCATATAATTGGCATTTCCATATTCCATTGTCCCGACTGTTATGGCTCACTGTCCTTAGGAAAGGTTGCTGCTGGAGAATGGAGCACTGCTGCTTCAGGTACCCGCAGTCTTTCAGATGCTCAATTAAGCTTACATTGATGCTCTAACATATCCTAATAGCTTGGATAACTACTAGAGACTGCCTAATATATTATGATTATCATATTTACATGTTCAAAACGAGTTCCTGAGGTCCCTTTCATAGCTCTCACCTTCAAAAAGTGACATCATGTCGACCCTGAATCCACCCACTCCGAACTTCCAGCCGGACCCAATTTTCCGGGTCGCATCTCTAAATCTTCCAGCTTCGTTCTCTCAACCTCAACCCACGACCCAACTCGTCGCCCAGAATGAAGTCTGTAACACGAGTACCACTTCGCATTGCGCCTCGGCTCGTCCAGCGCCCGGCTTTCATCCGTCCGATTCACTCGACCGTTGTCAAGGCCGCCAATGTCGCGCCGGTAGTTGGCACCGGCCCGCCACCTGAGCCGCCGATCCAACCCGCCCAAAATGTCCATCAGCGAGTCGCCAGGCGGAGGAGGCAGGCTGAGATGCTCAAGAATGCTAAGGAGCTTCGAAATGCCAGTTCTGGAAAGGGAGGTGGTGGTTTGAGGAAGCGATTCTGGAAGGATGTTTCGGTGAAGGAAGTTGATGGTTAGTCGAAATACTTTTTCCCCACCATCAAATGGCTTGCTGATGAGATACAGGTGCTCTTCAAGTCTTCCTCGATACTCGACCGTTGAGACATCCTGTAACAAAGGAGATCGTTCGAATTCCCATCACCAAGCCCGATCTTGCCTCCGCTCTCGCCCTCGAATGGGATCTTTTGACTTCTGCCCAAGATGCTACAAGACATCATTTGATCCCTCTTACAAGTCTAACGTGCCGAGCTCTCGATATCGCAGCGGCTGATAACACCAGTGGAGGCGAAATTTCAGAAGTTCGCAATGCCATTGCTACAACATTATTACGATACCTCGATACCGATTCCATTCTCTGCTGGAACCCTCCCGCAGGAGAGCACGATCTCAAGAATGATGCTGGAGAGTCGCTACGAGATGTACAGAAGCGCACAGCCGAGGAGATTGTGTCTTTCCTGACAACACATGTCTGGCCAGGTATCACCATCAACCCGGTCCTTGACGGTCACTCCATCTTGCCGCAATCACAAGCACCTGGAGTTCGCGAGATTGTTCAGGGCTGGATCACCGGTCTCGATGCTTTTGAGATTGCTGGACTTGAGCGTGCTGTGTTGGCTGGAAAGAGTCTCATCGCTGCTGCACGATTTGTTGTTGAGTGGACTGAGGGTTCAGTCGCAAGGGGTCATTTGAACCCTGGCAAGAAGTTTGGTGTTGAAGAAGCCGCTGTTGCAACTAGTCTTGAGGTTGACTGGCAGACTGGGCATTGGGGAGAGGTCGAGGATACCCATGATGTCAACAAGGAGGATGTGAGAAGACAGCTCGGCAGCGTTTCTCTGCTGGTATCTGGCACAGGTTTAAAGGCATAAATAAATTGAGACTGGATAGATGGCACGACTTGTAAATTATAACGACCTGTAAATTACCCAGCCAGATAAAAAGGTTTTTGAATAACTTAGATTGGCTTGATAAAAATAGACATAGTGATGGTTACCTTTCTTCTCTGCTTACTCTTGTATAGGTAACTAACTTCCATCAAGTCGTTAGCTCAGTCCTCAGTACGCCTGCTCATGGCCCCCATCTGCGGTACAAGAACGTGCTGCAACATCAAGTTACAACGAGGCCGCCGATCAAGAATCGCAGCCGAATGGCTTGTGTATCATTAAGCGCAAACGCCGTTGTACATGGCTTGCTCATCATCAAGGCAATTTAAAAGTCATGATGTCTTACCCTATGTCGGCTTCGTGAACAAGGATTCCCCGACAGGGCTGAGAGCCATCAGCCCAAACGAAGTGCAACAGACACACCAGTGCATTCGGGTAAAACTCTGATTGTCGAGTGGCAGGCTAGGATATGCTTGAGAAATGAGGTGGGAGATCACCGAACGTTACTGTAGATAAACTTCCGATCATCTAATTCTTGCAACCATAAGAGTCGGCTTCCGTGAGCTTAATTTCCACAAGCAACAGGGTCAATCTTGATTGTGCGTCCAATTGCTTCACACGTTTGCATCCAACGCTTCACTTTATGCGACTTGGAATAACCATGCAAGTAACATATCGTATTTCTCCCAAGCCTCCCTCTCTCATTCACCAAATGCCCGTTACTGCCGTTCTCTGAACTGTGGCACAAGGCGCAGAGCCAAGGGACGAAATCGCCACGGGCTGAGTTCCCTAATCCCAATTGAGCTTCAAAGACATCATCCGTGCAAAAGGCCGCGCAAGCCGCCTACCCTTCTGATTTTTAAGCTGAATGCTAGCCCTCTTACTGCATCCTTCAACTGGCCAAGGCACTACAGTGATTGCCATGTTTCTTGTGATCAGGAAGATGGCGAGTCTCATTGGGAAATGACCGAAGATCTGCTTGGTTGGGTTTAGCCTGGTTGCTAGGAAGAGAGGCGGAGTCATGATAAATGAGCCAAGCTGAATGGATCACGCCTGTAACGTGAGACATGGGGGGCGAGCGAGCCTTGAATTTGCATTCTCCGCAAAGAAAGGCATTGTTCGATAGAGACAAAGAACAGCTGTCTCTGGTTAGTTAGAAGAGACTCACTACGCGGAACATATGCTCTGAATAGAAACACGTTACACAACAGAAGCCAACAGAGCCTTCTTATGCGTAAATTAACGCTCCAGAAGCCCAATTATGCAGGTCCAAAACCCCTACGTCAAGGACTTTTCAGCCGTACCGTATTACCAACGTATAAGCAAACGCCAAGACCATCAGCCAAGCACATCCCGCTAATTCCGTCCCTTTGGATCCTAGCACATCCACCAACCAAGACACAGCCCGGGGGTGAGGTAGGCAGGGAAAACGCCACTGGGGGGCCATGGAGTTGTTAGTTTAAAGACAAGGCAGCCTCTCTTCCCCTAGGTGCATTGCCAGAAACCGTTGTAGCCTTTTGCAAACAACACCACAGAAGACATCATGAGGTGGACTACGATAACCACAGCCGCGGCTCTGCTCGTCAGCGTCGACGCCGTTAGCTTCCCGAGATCGAAGGCCGGTAAAGGTTATCTGTCAATGCACGTTGGTACCGTTGAGCGGAACAAGAATAAGCAGCACGATAAGCGTCAGGACGGTGACGCTATCGCCGTTCGACTCGAGAACAAAGATTTCTTCTACGCGACAGACAGTATGTCACTGCAGCCTCAATCTTAAATACAGTTGTTAATACTCTATAGTTGAAATCGGTACCCCTCCTCAAAAAGTCACAGTCCTTCTCGATACCGGCTCCAACGAACTCTGGGTAAACCCCGATTGCGAAGAAGCGCAATCCGCTCTTCAATACAACCAATGTCTTGACTTTGGGCAATACAACCCTCGAAAGTCAAAGACACCACCCATCGGTCCTTTTGGTGGCGAGACACTCAACTATGGCGACGCGTCCGACTCAACGACGCATACATCAGCTACGATCCGATACTATACAGATCTCATGACATTTGGAGACTCAAAGTTGAGAAATCAGACTTTTGGTGTTTTGGTTGAGAGTAATGGTATCTCTCAGGGTATCCTAGGTCTTGCGCCTGATCTGCGGGCTGGCTTTGACGGAGATGAGCCTTACAGCTTGTTGCTCACTTCCATGGCTGACCAGGGACTTATCAACAGTCGAGTGTTCGCGCTTGATCTGCGACACTCCGATGATACCGAGGGTGCTCTGATCTACGGCGGTATTGATCGCAGCAAGTACATTGGCAAGCTGGAGACGCGCCCTATTATTCGCGGCGAGGGTGGTGAGTACCGTCTCGCCGTTGAGTTGGATAGTCTCGGCGTCACTATTAGCGGTGACACACAGGACATTCGTGTCTCGAGCTCTGACTCCAACGTTATGCTCGACTCTGGAACGACGCTCACCCGCATGCACATGTCTGTCGCGCGACCAATCCTGGAGGCTCTCGATGCTCAGAACGACGGTGAGGGTTTTTACATGACCGACTGCGAAAACCGCGACCTCGACGGCACGGTTGATTTTGGGTTTGGCGACAAGATCATTAAGGTTGCCTTCAGCGACTTTATTCTTGAGCTTGGACCCGGAACGTGCTACATTGGTCTAGTACCTACCAGCGATCAGCAGATTCTTGGTGACTCTGTTCTGCGAGCAGGATACTTCGTCTTCGATTGGGACAACGAGGAGGTCCATCTCGCTCAAGCTGCTAATTGTGGTGATGAGGACATCGTTGCCGTTGGTTCAGGCTCTGACGCTGTGCCCAGTGAGACTGGCAAGTGTAAGAGTTCCGATATCACAGCCACTGGACGTGTAAGTCATGATATCTCGTACCCCTGCGTGGTTAAACTAACCATCTTGATAGGCGGCCACTGCTACTGGCACAGGCGGCTCGTTCCCTACATCTGCCTACACCACGACTTACACCATCACCTCATGTCCCGACTTCGAACGCGACTGTGCCACAGGCGTCGTGACGACACAGACCTTCAGTGGTCGACCAACTGTCACAGTCACTGCCGGTGCCGGTAGTGGCGGTGACGATGACAATGCCGCATGGCAGCCTACACCTCTCAGCTGGGTGTTTGCTGTCATTGGCGGTTTGGCTCTCGGAGTCAACTTGCTATAGTGGGAGGGAGATATGGTTGTACATATTTTAATGACATCTCTTGGACATGACGATTGGAATTGATAGACCGCATCTAGGGTATGCGCGGCATGAAGCATACGGCGGCGTTTGATCTTTGCATCATCTCACTTTGTACTCCTGAATTGCGTGACTTGGAAATTGCCTCAGCTGTACTGGGCCTCCTCGCGTGTATGCCGTGTTCAGTAGTAAGGAAGCACAGCATGCCGTGGCTTCACGATCGGGAGATACTTTCGGAGAATTTCTTCTCTCGATGTAGACCTTTTGTGCTCCCATCGTGTTGGATCAACGTGCTTTGCTCGCGGTGCCGCAACAGCTGACAGCCACATCTTGCGCAACGCGGGAAGAAGACTTCGGATATCTCGGGAGACGCTCTGTATCCATCAAGAAATGCTTGTGTCTGTGTAATCACAACCGCGGTAGTCTATTGAGTCTTTTCTTGAGAAACGTTGGTGCTCTGCTGTCGAATGCAGAATCGCGAAGGTCGATGAATGGCATGTGTCCTAAAGGTCTCACAAGACTGTCGTGCATCGCCCCGGAGGTCCGAGATTTCCGAGTCAGAGAGTTACATCGTAACCCCATTTCGCAATTCTGATGGGTAATGGCCGTTGGCGGTGAGCAAAAGTCTACAAATTCAACTCTGATCGGATTAAAAGCTGAGAGAATTGTCGGTTCTAGTGGGCGAAGTCGTTATGGCGAGAAGCAGCAGAACCAGGGTGTTGAAGTCAATTTCATCAACACACGGTCCATGATAAGTAGCCAAAACCAATTGTGTAGTTACTCTTGATGAGTAATTTCGGTATCTAGACACCATTCTCTCTGCCCTTTTAGGCAATCTGAGTTCATCCTGACTGGTGGACGTCAGCGCGGGTAGAAACGTGCAACGGTAAGCTTACCTTACCTGAGCTTAATTTGACGTTCGCTGGGATATACATCGATGTGAGTTACTCACATAGTACAACAGAACTTCATCTCTGACCGTAGAATTAGTTACAAAGTAAAAGTATTATGGTTATACGTGCATTTCCATCGAGGGACAACGCTCCTTATCGAAACGGAGACGTTGGACATTGCGGAACTAGGGCGGAATTCAATGCAAGCCACTTACCGAGGCATCTAGATAGGGTCCACTTCCTCTACCCCAATTCCTGCAACGATAGAAGACATACAGAGGCTACTAAGCTCGAAATACCAATACCAAGAACTACTGTAAACCTTAATTTTTTAGTCACACGTACCTCTACTTCGGCTTTGACCCCTAAATATGATCTACGTAATCCTATGGCAACGGCCCTATTCACTCAACCTCGGCTGGCACCGAGGTCTTGAATCGTAGCTAATAGGGCCAAGATTGGTGTAATGCGGAGATAGTGGGAATCAGACCGCACTAAATTGGGTCTTCCCCAGATTTGGAGGAGGCCCCGAAGCGACAAGGAGAAGAGAGAAGCAGGGAACCAACTACGTAGTACATATTCAGCTCCTCATCTTTCTTCCCCCTCCCTTTCCTCTATTCTCCTCATTCTCTCCTCTTCCCTCTAATCTCTGAATACCCTCACTTTAATCCCTCTTCAAGATGGTCTTCTATCCTCCTCCCTCGGTTAGCCTGCCATTCGGTAAACTCATCCTGTCGTCAATTTCAGCTCCTCTACTCACATTCCTTAGAACCTCCCGAGTCAATCACCGTCCCAGACTTCATCTTCAGTGATAAGCACGCTCGCAAACCTATTGCTCAGTCTAGAAACCCCTTCACATGTGGTATCTCCGGCAAGACGTATACCACGGAAGAGGTCATCCAGCGTGAAAAACTTCTCGCGCGTGCTCTTGCGAAGCGCCTTGGCTATGATGCCCACGATGGAACAGAGTGGGATAGAGTAGTGGCGCTATTCTCAGTCAACACTGTACGTTTGAGCTCAGTCACACAAAAACCCGACTAACGTATAAGATCGACTACATTACCATGACCCATGCTGTTCATCGTCTGAACGGAATCGTCACACCCGCCAGTGCCGCATATTCTGCCCCAGAACTCGAGCATCAGCTCCGCTCATCCGGCGCAAACGCCCTTTTCACTTGTGTTCCTCTTCTCGAGACCGCTCTCACTGCCGCAAAGGCAGTCGGTATCCCAGAGGATCGTATCTTCCTTCTACCCGTGCCCGGCTTCGAGTCTAAGCCACCTTTCAAGTCAATTGACGACTTGATCGCAGAGGGCAAGGATGCGCCTGAACTTCAGCCTCTGAATTGGATCAAAGGCCAAGGCTTGAGGCAAGTTGCATATCTATGCTACTCCAGTGGAACATCAGGTCTTCCCGTAAGTCTCACTAGGTTTTGATGAAATGAGTACGCGGCTCACAAACTGTAGAAAGCGGTCGAGATCACCCACGTCAATGTGATCGCAAACGTTATGCAGCTGGCAGTCCAAAGCGAGGAGGGTCGACGAGTAGCGGGAGTCGACACTCAGGTTCAGCTTGGTCTCTTGCCGCTCAGTCACATTTACGGCCTCGTCCCAGTCGCTCATTGGGGTATTGACGTCTCACCCTGTTCCCATGGCTCACTGAACTAACTTGTATCAAGGCATCTACAATGGCGATGAGACTATCATTCTGCCCAAGTTCGAGCTCAAGATGTTGCTTGCTACCGTTCAACGCTACAAGATCGAACAAATGGCCCTCGTCCCTCCCATCATGGTCCAAATGCTGAGTCACAAAGCTGAGTGCCAAAAGTACGACCTCAGCTCTGTCCGCTTCATCTTCAGCGGCGCTGCTCCCCTTGGAAAGGAGACAATCTTTGGATTGAACGAAATCTGGCCCAAGTGGAATATCTGCCAAGGCTACGGTACGTCCCCTTCAATGTCATGTAGTGTCTAGTCACTAACTTTGTAGGTCTCACTGAAACGTCACCCGTGGTTTCATCAACTACCGAACTCGATATCGATCCTGGCTCCTCAGGATCGCTTGTTCCTGGAATCAAGGCTAAGGTCATCGATGCTGAAGGCAAAGAGGTTACGGAATATAACACCCCCGGTGAACTCTACGTCCAAGGTCCCAATGTTGTTCTGGGATATCTCAACAATGCAAAGGCTACAGCTGAGACGTTTGTAAACCACAGTGATGGACGCTGGATGCGAACGGGTGACGAGGTTATTTTTCGCAAGTCACCCAAGGGCATTGAACACCTTGTCATCGTCGACCGAATCAAGGAACTTATTAAAGTCAAGGTAAGTTTCACTATCCCAATGTCTTTGCTCACCTACTCACATACTCTCCCAGGGCCACCAGGTCGCACCAGCTGAGCTCGAAGCTCATCTTCTCACCCATCGTCTCGTCGACGACTGTGCCGTTATTCAAGTTCCTGATGACCGAGCTGGCGAAGTCCCCAAGGCCTTCGTCGTCAAAGCACCCGAGGCCAAGGGCAAGTCCGACGATGAGGTCACAAAAAGCATCAACAAGCACGTCGAAGAGCACAAGGCGCGTCACAAGTGGCTCAAGGGCGGCATCGAGTTTATCGAAATTATTCCCAAGAGTCCTAGTGGCAAGATCCTTCGACGTCTGTTGAGAGACAAGGAGAAGCAGGCTCGCAAGGAGAAGGGAGCCAAGCTGTAATAATATAGAGTGTAAGAAAGGGAGGGAAATTCATGCCATGTGCTTCCTACAAGGAAGTAGGGCGATTAATGACAATTGGATCACTTAACAAACTTATCGCATATCCTCGATCTTGTGGCAAGCATATGTTATTAAATTCCATCTTCATGACATGAGTTTCATGCTAACCATAAGAAGAAAAGCACGACAGTCAGCGACTACAGTCGAGAATCCAGAATGAGTAGGATCGTCGCCAAAAGGAGTTGAACTCTTAATGAACTCGACGCTCTCCAATTGACGATTGATTATTCAATGTGCTCTTGGGAACCATGAAACCATTCTACGTGCTCTTATCCTGAACATCGGACCGACGGGATCGCCAAATAAAGGGACTCCTCCACGAAGAGGCTATAACTCGGCATTGATGCAGTTTCGAGATTCATTCATCGTTTCACATTGATGCAAGTCCGAGTATTCATTAAAGTACTGAGACGACAGCATTGTATTGCATGTAATCTAGCTGAGATGTCTATTAAGCGAATGCAACTTTTGTATTATATCGATTCATTACTCTTTACCCAGAGACTCATAAGACCCCCTGTCCCATTTTCATGAGATGTTTTCGTGAGTCTGTCTCATAGATTTCTTAGAAGACCATGCCATTGGCCTGCTTGCTTTCAGCATCCTTCTCCTTTATGTCGATGTTCCTCCACATGAAGAGGCAGATGACGCAAAGAGGGATGAACGCGCAACCAGCGTAGATCATCTTTTTCTGCACAAAGTCATAAGCAGCAATAATAGCGTCTCGCTCAGGGCTACCAGCAGGGTAAGACAGCTGAACATTGATGTCACCATAGATGGTAGCAGTCATGTTCTTGGCAGACTCGGGGAGCTGCTTGGCCAGCTCGGTGGGGAGCATGTTTGTCCAGATGCCACCAGCAATGGCCACACCGATGGAGGAACCGATACCACCGAACATACTCCAGAGGGCTAGAGCGACTGCGACATCCTGATGCTTGATGGAGGACATAACTGCGATTCGAGCAGTCAAGGACCAGATACCACTGTAGATACCGTTGAAAAGCTGACACATGACGAGCCAGTTGACGGCAGTTTCAGGGTGACGGAAGTGGATGAGAAGGGCGGTACCGAGAACCAAGAAGGGCACACCGACGAAAGAAGGCCACTTGAAGCGCCCCAAGTATCGAATAGCGATACCGACGAAGGGTCCAACGAAAGCAGCCATTAGGGAGAACGAGTTGAGGATGTAACCAGAAGTAGTGACACTCTCAAAGTGAACAACCTGCAGGTAAGAGCCGTAGTAGGTATCCCAGCAGAAGATAGAGGCAAACATGATACCGTAGATGAGACAAGCTCCCAAAATAGTGCGATCAGCGAGCAGGTGGAAGGGGAAGTAAGGCACAGGGGCAAAGAACTTCTCCCAGACGACAAAACCGGCAATGAGAATGACACCAAGGATTGGCATGGCAATGATATAGCCAGTGGCCCATCCGTTGGGAGCAGTAGCAGCGATGCTGAAAGGGAGTAGGAGCAGAGCCCAACCAGCACTGGTCAGGAAAAGACCAATAACTAGAAGGGTGTTAAAGACTGTACGTTCAAAGCGGACAAAGATTAAACTCACCATCGAACTGAACAAAGTAATACTTGAAGGACTCCCAAATAGTACGGTTGTGTACCTTCTCCGGAGCAAGACCAAACTTCTTGGCCTTCATCTCATTCATAATGAAGATAACCATGACGGGAATGCAGAATGCCAGCAGGATGATGCAGAATGAGCCAAATGCCCATCGGAAGTTGACGTTCTTCAAGAAGAGCTCAGCAATCTTGGGACCGGCGAAAGTGGAGCTGATGGTAGGCGTGTAGTTGATACCCATGATGATCAATCGGTTGCGGAGAGTAGTGATGTCAGCGACAACAACGTCAATAACATAGATGAGACCGAGATGGCCAACCCAGTAGAATGTATGCGCAGCAGCATACATCTCGACGCTGGTGCATGTAGCCTTCATAATCATACCGACAACTATCAGGAGAACCATGGCACCGAAGCCCCAGACTCGACCCCAGATGTCAATGATCTTGGCTAGAGTCAAGTTCCAGACGGCACCCAGAATCGAGGCTACGATACCAGTTGAAGCGAGAAGACCGTGTGAAGCAAAGGCTGAAGTGACGTATGGAATGAGGTTACTCTGCACATTCTGTAGCAGACTATCGACGAAGGAGACGAGGAACAGACTGGGGATAACAGAGTCAGTATAGTCGTGGCAAGGTAAGCTCAACACTTACAAGACAAAAGTGGCAATCATCATCTTCTTGGTCCAGACGCTGGTGATGGCCTCGACTTTCTTGACACCCTGCTGCTTGAACTCATCATCGGAGAAGTCCTTGAGATCCTCATCGACCATGATGTTGTTGTTGGCGGGAGCCTTCTCGATATCTGGAACAGACACGTCGTTAACGGGCTCAGGCCCGTTCATGGTATGAGTCGCCATTGGAACGAAGGGTATTAGAATCGTTCCAAAGGGAACAGGTGCTCAATTCGGCTCAATGGAGCGAGAGAAGAGGGAGAGAAGTAAGCTGGAAGAAGGCTCAATCGATAAAGGGACCAAGAGGTCGCATCGAGGAGGGGAAGCCCCCATTAAGTACCCTGCCCTACCAGGCCAAGATCGTAGCTCATTGCAACTCTGGCTGCATGGGAAGCTCTCACTAGAGCGAGAACTGAGAACGGGATAGGCCATGATCATCCATGGCTAGATTTCATACTATGATAGAACGAATCCTTCGGAAGGCTAAAACGGTAACTGGTCTCCGATGGATGAGCTTCTTAAGCCCACCTATAACTGGGCGCGGTACGTTTGCCATGGGCTAGGTAAGGACTAAGCTCATTGTAACCCTGGGCAATCAACGGCAGAGAGCCCCTGTTCGAGACGAGCCCTCTCGCTGCAGAGACGTCCCTGGTTCTGGGCTGGCGAGAAAAAAAAGACGCACTAAGACCGATCATCCACGCTCTATTTGCTTGGCCCTACGAGTCTAACCCTTGGGAATAGCACCGTAGACGTGCCAGATGGAGACCTTGCAGTATCGAGAGCAGCATCTATTGGATGAAGCTTATTTCCAGAAGCTATCCGCACATCGACCGGGGTGAGTTGGCCGAGAGTGGTGTCGCTCCAACTGCTTGGTATGGTATGGCGCCATTTGGTGTTGACCCCCAAGAACACCAACGCAAGTTTTTCAGCGCTAGTCGCATATCTGATCATCTGATAATCTGATAAGCAGCATCAGCAGCGAAGACGGCACGTCTTGGCCCTTCGCCTTCCAGCGTGCGGCGTAGCATTGGCACGTCAATCTCGCCCATCCTTCTCCGAGTATAAGCATGTGAAGGAAAGTTCATTGAGATTTTGCCTCAGAAAACGCGAGAGTTTCTCCAGGTAACCCTTGCATATCGCTTGTCATATATCGCGAGACAGATTGGATCGATCGTAAAGCCAACAACCAACAGCGCGTTTATAGCGTTTCTTTAAACGCAGCACTGCATAACAAGCCTTGGGGCCGTGCAAGATTATTTCCCGGCAAGTGGGCACTGGTCGATGAGTTTTCGGGTCATTTCTAACCAGGAAGGGCAACAGAGGCGCTTTTTGGCGTAAATAAGGTCGTGAGCCTTGGTCTTGGCATCAGGCAATCGGAGAGAAATGGGCAAGCAACTAGAACGGGATTCCGAAGCATAGTTTTGGCCTTGGACTGGGTCTTGAGGCTGACCTTATCAATCTGAACGTGATACTACAACACTGCGAAATCGAGACTGGCCCCAGTAGCCTGGAGCTCCACAGGCCAAAGCACGTCTAACTGATCTCGGATTCACTGACAGAGCTGTTAGGGCTCTGTTCAAAAAGAACTCGATTGTCAAAGTGGCCCAAGGATCAAGACATGAGGCAAATTCCCTTCCTCACTGGGGCCTTTGGCGTTCGGTCCAATGTCTTGGCAAGTCATTCGTCCAGTCTAGAAATAAGCCTTCCATCTAGAGCTTGTAACGTGGATGATGCTGGGCTGAACCCACTGTGGATGTCAAGCATCGAATTGACTGCTGCCTGGCCAATGTGTTCCTTTCTCTCAACCTGCTTTGTCGTGCTCATGTGGGGGTCCAGTGATTGATAGGCCGATTTTGCAGGATCACGCCTGAGGAATGGTCTTGTTCGATGTTGCAGACAAGACGAATGCATCCTAGACCTGTGTAGCATCGCAAGAACCGACCTTCCGGGTGACATTTTCCATGAGGTGGGCCAGGGAAGTCCTTGTCGTAAAGTTAGGGGCTCTTGGCGCTGGGGAGCAGTAAATAGTCTCCCAATAACATCTCAATATATCCGAACTACTGTAGTCTTTTCTGTAAGCAGAAGAGAAGCCTTGTCTTTTGGGACCAAGAAATTGGTATACAAAGGCCGATCTAAAGTTTGACAAGGGAATGAAGTCTTTTGAACCCCCCGATTTGATCCGGCACAGCGTTCCTCCGGTTGCTGAGCATGGAAATGTACTTTGGATAGAAACAATAACTCAGAGAGCATCACATCCCAGTGACAGCACTCTGCCAGATGAACTGATATTCAGATTCATGATATCAAGGGCTGGGTTGCGTTGCATTGCCACCAACAGCAACTGATTGATTTGATAAGATTAGATTATCTTGAAATGCTTAAATTGCCATCATGTCTTGGCACTGGACCCTGGTGGCGCTGCGAATCCTTCGACATCGTTGATCCTTGATTTTTGTGTGCACATGACCAGAGAAGCTACCGGTCGACTTGCGACATTTAGAATAGGCATGAATCCTAAGAAGGACAGATGGAGAGGAACGCGTGGCAAAGCCAGCGCTGGTGAGAAAACTCGAGATCAGTGTTCCAAGTGAAAGACATGCTTGGGCACCTTCGGGATGGCCACACACAGTCTTACTTTGAACTCAGGAGCTGCTTTAGTATACTGGAAGAAGGCGTCTGAGCTTTATTGCTATCGGATGCCAAGGTAGAGCTGACAACATCCGCGTATAAAATGCCAACCGAGCCGATATCGCAAGCTGTTATCATCGAGTTCGAGAAGCGTGAGACTTTCGGGTCTTCGTGGGTTGGTTCCAATGTGCTACTGCTTATACTCAACATTATACATCCCGTGTGATCAAACAAGGGCGCTATCAGTCGTGAAACCCCAAAATCGGCAACTCACCTGTAGTACCACTCACTGTGCTTGGCCTCAGTGTCAAGCACATAGAGGTATCTACCGCAGGATTTGGATGCTTTAGAGCCGTGTTTGTGCCTCCATCCCACGTAAATTTGCGATCGATCGTAAGGTCTTTCTTCGGGCGAAAATGTCTAATCACTGGCTTGTATCTCCACTCAACAGCAACGACGGATAAATCACCAGCCTCGGTGTTAGGCTTTACTCAAGAGAAACCAAGTATAGAACATGTCGAAGTGCTACTGAGTCGAGTGTCTTCATATCGACTATCTAGGCGATCTTCGTGGTCTGCTGAGGGTAACAAGTTGATCGCTGTCAAGCCTATGGAAGGAAAGATTACAACTTTTTCCAACGACCAAAAGAGATATTGACATAGGAGTGGAAGCTCGATATCGTAATTTCATCAAGTGGCCACTATTAAGAGCGCCCAGAAGAATGTGATTAAGAAGGTCATGTCCCCAAGTCTGTCTGTTTGTATAGTTGCTAGACCGATTCTCGCATGGCAGACGGGACGTAAGCAGCCTTGCATTTCTCTTCTGAAACGCAATTAGGCTACAAACTGCCAGTCAATAGAAGTATAGCCACTTAAGGCCAGTGCTAAGTTCCAAGTCACTTTAGAGTCACCAGATGTACAAGATTCTCTCAGCCTCACAAGAGGCAAATACTTCACATGGAAAATAGACATAGGCGAGCATTGGGAATTGATTCAAACAGAAATAAGTCAATATTAACATTAAACAACCAGCCAGCGGGTATATATGCTTCTGTGCATCTCGGCTCAACTGGTAACTTCCCTTGCTCTTTTTCTTTTCTACTTCAATTTTTTTTCTTCGACCTCCAGACTTGATGTCACATGAGGATCCGGTCAGTACCAAGTTTCCACACTAATGCATAGTTCGTAAGGATCGTAAGAATGATACATGTTTGATGAGCGCGCTGTCTAACTTCCCTGGAAGCTCAAGCGGTCTCGGGTTGCGGGCGTACATAGCATACATACAGGTCCCGCCTCAGGTACCAAGACCTAATCTATAAACAAGGAAAACAGAGATGATGTGCGAAGCGCATCATGACCCTTACAGGGCAATGGCAACAGCCAGGATGGCGGCGGCGATGCCCATGCCGTTGCGAGCGGCACCAGCAGTCACAGGAACGCCAGTGGCGGTGGGAGCGGGGAGACCACCGGTGCCTACAGCGGGCTTGCCAGTGATGAGAGTCTCACCAGCGCCGGGAGCCTCGTAGCCGGGAGCAGGGGCCTCAGTGCCGGCAGCGGGGGCGGTAGCAGGGGCGGTCTGAGCAGGGATGGGACCGTTGCCAGCAGGGCCGGAGGTGAAGCCAACCTCGGGAACAACGATCTCAGTCTCAATGGTCTTGACGGTGGAAGAACCTTCAACGGTGGTGCCGCTGGCGACAACGGGCTCAGTGATGGTGGTAGCGACGACAACGGTGGTGTAGTGAGCCGAGGTGATGATAGTGGTGCCGGTGACAGTGATGTGCTCAGTGACGGAGTCGGCACCGGTAGCAATAACGGGGTTCTTCTCGACGTAAGGAGCGCAGATACCCTGGAAGAAGGAGACGGCCTGGGCGACGGTGTCGTCGTTCTCAGCGTGGGCGTACAGGCACTCGAAGACGTTGGCAACAAAGTCCTTGGAGGGGCAGTAGCAGGCAGCGTCGGTGTTGTCCTTGCAGTCGGCAACGTAGTCAAGGAAGGTGTTCAAGCAGCTGGGGACAACCTCGGGAACGTCGTAACCGTCCTCAGGAGCCTTAGGGGTCTCAGGCTTCTCGTCAGAGCCAGTCTTCTCGGGCTTGGGAGCCTTGTGAGTGATGGTCTCGGTAACAGGGCAGATGGTAGTGGAAACAGCAACAGTCTCGGTGACAACAGCAGGAGTGCCGGCGGTGACAGGGCAGTTGGTGACCTCAGGACCACAAGAAGTGATGGTCTTGACCTCAGTAGAGTAGATAGTGGAGGTGCTGTCGTAGCTGGTGACAATGGTGGTGTGCTCCTCGGGGACATCAGTGGTAGCGTTGGGAGAAGAACCCTCGGTGGTCTTGGCGGGCTTGTCGCCAGTAGGCTTCTCACCAGCAGGCTGAGTGTAACCGGGCTTGTCGCCACCCTCAGTAGGCTTGGTCTGGCCGGGCTTGTCACCGGTAAGGGTCTCAGTCACAGGGCAGATAGTGGTAGAGATGGCGACAGTCTCGGTGACAACAACAGGAGTGCCAGAAGTGGCGGGACAGTTGGTAACCTCAGGGCCACAAGAGGTGATGGTCTTGACCTCAGTGGTGTAGACGGTGGAGGTGCTGTCATAGACGGTGGTGATGACGGAGGTGTTCTCACCAGCAGGGACGGTCTTGGTCTCCTCACCAGCAGGGACAGTCTCAGTGTTCTCACCAATGGGAGCAGAGGTAGTCTCAGAGCCAGATGAACCGGAAGTGGTCTTGCCGCCAGCAGGGACAGTCTTGGTCTCTTCGCCAGAAGGAACAGTCTTAGTTTCCTCACCAGCAGGGACGGTCTCGGTGTTCTCACCAGCGGGAACGGTCTTGGTGTTCTCACCGGCAGGGACAGTCTCGGTATTCTCACCAACGGGAGCAGAGGTAGTCTCGGAGCCAGATGAACCGGAGGTGGTCTGCTCACCAGCAGGGACAGTCTTGGTCTCCTCACCGGCAGGGACGGTCTTGGTGTTCTCGCCGTAAGGGACAGTTTCGGTGTTGCCACCGGCAGGAACAGTAGTGGTCTCCTCACCAACGGGAGCGGAGGTAGTCTCAGCAGGCGAAGAACCAGAAGTGGTCTGCTCGCCGGCGGGGACGGTCTCAGTGTTCTCGCCATAGGGAACAGTCTCGGTGTTCTCACCTACAGGAGCGGAGGTGGTCTCAGCGGGAGAAGATCCGGAGGTAGTCTGCTCACCAGCAGGAACAGTCTCAGTGTTCTCGCCATAGGGAACAGTCTCGGTGTTGCCACCGGCAGGAACAGTAGTGGTCTCCTCACCAGCAGGGACGGTCTTGGTGTTGTCACCGTAGGGGATAGTCTTGGTGTTCTCGCCGGAGGGGACGGTCTCGGTGTTGCCGCCATAAGGAGGAGTGGGAGGCTGAGGAGTAGGAGGCTGAGGCTTGTCACAGTCGAAGTCGATCTGGGGGACCTCAATGCGGCACTTGTCCTTAGGCTTGTTGGGCTGCTTGGGGTAGACGAAGCGAACATTCTTGGCACCACCACACTGGCTGTTGTAAACATCGGTACCGTCCTTAGAGCAGTCGGCCTGGTGCTTGCAAGTAGAGCCGTCAGGCATGTCATAGTGGAACTCGAGACGGCAGTCAAACTCGGGTCGGACGTGGAACTTCTTCAGAGAGAAAGACTTCTCCTTGCTGCCAGCGCCGCAGCCGAAAGAGGGAGCCGCCTCCTTGGCAGGGCCACACTCAGCAAAGATAGACTTGCCAAAGGTTCGGCCAGCGAGATCGCGCTTCGACTTATCGGTTCCACAGGTCCAGCCCTTGAAATCAAAATCGTTGTACTTCTCGAACTGACCGACCTGGAGGTCATCCCAGTACCAGCCTTTCTTCTGGTTCTCCTGACACTTGTTGTCGATGGCACGGGGAGGAGTGTACTTGGGGGCACCCTTCCAGTTACCCCAGTGAGCGGAGACCTCGCCAAGGCTGGCAGTGAGAGCCAGAAGGACAAAGTTGGCCTTCATGGTAAAAGATTTGCAGGGGGTGTGGTAATAACTAGTTGTAGTGTAGCGAGTGTGTTATAGGCAAATATGCAGAACAGAATATTAAGAAATGGGGTCAAAGGAAACGAATGACTTTGACACCAGAACAAGAAAGAGAGAACTTTGATGTAAAGAAAAGAGGAAAAGAAAACGGTGAGTGATAATCCAAAGGAAAGAATCGAAAGAGGTGGGAATGAGAAGCATCTATATACCCACGAGTCCATGTGTCCATCAAAAGAGCTGGAGGAGGAGTGCTGGCCTGCAGAGGCAACGAGGGGCCAGCCCGGCATCTGGTACCAAACATGGATTGTCCCCTCTATGGCCCATGCCTGGTGGAGATACCACCGGCGATGGGAACCCCTGATACTCGTCTAAGTCAGGTTGAGCATCGACGGTCGGCTGGATGTTCGAAAAGGTCTCTCCAAGAATTCAGGTCCGTCCGGTGAGGTTTGACACAACGGTTTGGTGGTCCAGGGCGGCTCAGGGACAATGACAAGGATGAGTATCCGTGACAGGGGCCCATGTCTTTAGAAGTTTCTCCATCGACAGGGGTCTTCAGCAGCGGCTCGGTGCAAGCCCAATGATCTGTGGCAGCATTATCCAGGGTGTGTATCTCTCTCAGGTCTTGGCTGTGGATGGACTGATGTGCGAGCGAGCTCGCACCATGCGAAGCGCAATGCCCAACGGTAGCCAATGTGATGCTTGTGCCTGGCCATGGATGCGAACTAACCTTGTCTTTACTCGCCTTGCCGAAGTGGTATTCTTGGAAAGGTTAACATAACTTTTTGTTTATGCTTGACAGGGCTTGCTTCAGCTGGTCCCTGCTGGGCTGCGCTTCAAGAAGCCGCAGTGCATATCCCGATCTTCAGGCGCTTGCCAGGAGAAAACAGTGCAGAATGTGAACCAATACGAATCGAAAGGCGGTTATGCATATACTGATTAAAGCTCCGAGGCGCTACTGCATGTGCTGATGACCACTAGCAGAGCGCCTCTCAGTAGGCCAAAAGCGAAACAGAGCTTCTAGCCAGTTACCGAGGTGGGCGTTTAGAGCACTTTGCGGGGCATTGACAGCGTGAGAATTCACACCCCGCTGTAAGGCTTGCACTTGGACGCTGAGATGGCGGTTAAACTAAGACAATGAGCAACAGAGATAATTCAGGTGGTGGATTTGGGACTCAGGTTACAGTCATTGGTACCCCCTACCGAAAGCGCAATATCATTGACGCATAATACTTGTCATAATTCACAACGCCAAAAGGGGTTCGTTCTCTTTTCCTGCTTGAGATGTTTCTTTCCTTTTCCCCAGGACAAATTACTCCTTCCGCGTCTGCCGTCGTTTTCTTGGGTATCATCCATCTCTACGAATGGGCAAGTGCAACTGATGAATGAAACGCTGCGCCACCATATTAGAAATGTTAAGAATCAGGGGCATCGATGGCCCGGACCCGTTAACGTCCCGCACAGGCTTCTG
Source organism: Fusarium lyarnte (nom. inval.) (assembly GCA_014898885.1). Classification (NCBI taxonomy): domain Eukaryota; kingdom Fungi; phylum Ascomycota; class Sordariomycetes; order Hypocreales; family Nectriaceae; genus Fusarium; species Fusarium lyarnte (nom. inval.). The sequence goes on from JAAVUB010000126.1 coordinate 137,943, forward strand.
CAGGTACAGGCACCATATCCGCCAATCGCGCAGCAGCGCTTGCTGGGTGCCCTGGCGGTTGCCAATTGGTCGTTTGGGTATTTTTCGGCGAGCCACTAAAAGTGCTGGATCAAGGCATGGAAGGCACTTGCTTTTGTTCTTGTTCGGGAATGCTCTCTTAATGGGAGCATCGTGGTCCGGCGCTGTTTCCCCAGACCGCCACCGCAAGCCACTGACGGTTGGTCGTGACAGATGGAAGGTGTCAAGGCATCGTCGCTTCCATTGCAGTGAGACGCCGAGGTAAGGTACTGGGGAAATGCCTTAACGTTGGGCAGGTCACTCAGTTGCTTGTTCTCTTATGTAGATCGGTCACGTCTTGACAGCGAATGGATGGATGCTGGAATTTATCGCGATTCCATTATCAAGACTGGAGAATGTTTCTTGCCTGATCCTAAAAATAACATCGCCATGTGATTGACCCTCGCACTTGTTCCTCTCCGTTGATCTACAGCAGGCCTCCGAAGAAACCTCGATTCAGTAAACCTTACACATTGAGCATTCCAATATGGTTCAAACACGGGTTGCTACGTCAAAAGAGATTACCACACCAAGGGACGTGGTCTATTCCCCCTTTTGCAGCATCTCGCCGATTGATAGGAGAACGGAGATATTGCAGAGCCAGTCCACATATCCACCGTTTCCACCGGACTTGACGGGGATGTGAATCACCGAAGCAGGCCATTTATAACAGACAAGGTTCGTGGAATAAGTGATCATGGATCGGGCTAACACGGCCAAACGCAGGCTTGGCCTGACTGATGACCTGACTGATTGATTCAGTTGCCTTGTTTGTACATCGTCTCTGGGCCTCGTTTGCTGTGATGGCTGGTCTTCCTTGAGGCTAGACTATTCCCAAGTCTTCCGGGTACTGTGTTATAGGTACTTGTTGGTGTACTACGAAACATGGCGTTTGCGTACCACTCAAATGCTATGCATAAAGAATCACAATAGGGTAAGAAAATGTGTCATAGACAGCATTGATCTCAGGGATTACTTTCCTCATGCCAAAGATGGCCAGAATTACCAACACCAAATGGTCTTGTGGCTACCTAGCTTCCATCTCTATCTTTAGTGCTAGTGTTCATTTTTAGTACCGAGCGCCACCATCCAGTAGCATGGCGAGACAGACCCTAGGCGCTTGTGTTTGACGCCAAGGAGTCTCAGGAACAGGCCGCCCTAGTCTGTTTCAACATCAGGGCAGCCAATCATCAATTACTGAGCTATGAATCTGAGACGCTGATGGATGCCTTCCAGCCCTATCACTCACTCTTCGAAGATTTTTCCTTCACGACCTGAGCAGATCCTATTCTGGACCTGAGAGCATCCCAAAAGAGAGGTCACAAGGGAATAGCGACTAACAAGGAGTCTCGGGTCAGAATATCGCAAGCCTACCCGTCCGGTGTTTCCCCAGTCCGGAACGATCGGCAAATGCTTGTTTGTTTTGGCAATCATGAAGTCCCGGGTAGGTTTCGGCGATGCAGGAAAGTAATCGCCTGCAACTGAAATCGAAGCCAAACAATATCCAGACACGACACGATTCATTATGGAATAACTTATATGCCGACGTCTCACAAAGATGTCTTCAACGATCAACTGAATCCTATACCAGTTCCGTTGCAATATTATGTCACAGGCAGAGCTCTAACGATAGCAATTACTCTTACAACCTCAAAGTTTGAGTTACCAACCTTGAAACTATGCTTACTTGGCGAACACCACAATGGCAAGTGCACGGATTGTTTCATTCAAAAGCTAGAATGACGAAAAGGGCAGCTTGGCCAGCCAGTCGCAACATGATGGCCCTGTCCTTCACCTGAATCCCCAGTCTGTGGTCAGCCTTGGTCTATAGCCACAAATCTGGGCTCTCCGGGCCACAGAGGTTGAAGGTTTCCTATATCGTCAAAATTGCGAACTAGTCATGGCTTGTGAGCAATACTTGCCCATACTGACTTGTTCAAATGACTAGCAGCAATCGCTTACAGGATTTCGACCATGCACTCCACCGACTTCCGCGCACTTGAGATCAACGGAACTATTGATGAAAGCTCCCGGTGGCTTGCTCACGTCATGGATGGCTGGCGTCCATCAACATTAGCCTCCGTGCGCTATCAATCGACACTGATGGGGCCCATCCAACGCCCTATTCTTTAGCTTGAAAGTTTCTCCGTGGTGGTATTCCCGCAAAAAGGAATCGACGTCCTATGTTCACAAAAGCGAAATACGGTATTCAAAAAAAGGTCCAAGCCAAAAACAGCTCGAGATCTTTATGGAGTCGCTGTGCTGGTACAGTACTCTTACAGAATCGAGAAGACTATGTCGGTAATCTTGACGATGTATCATCGCCATTGTTGTTTCGTTTTCATCCCAGGGTTGTCATATTGTCGATAGCCTGTCTACCTGTCTAGCTTCTTCTGTATGCCACGTTCAGTCGCCTAAAGCCCAGGCTCGCTGAATAAGGTCGAATCATCATACAATGTAACGATGCCCTGAAGACCCCTGAAGATAGAACGATGCAGCGTTACAACGCGTGTTCTTGGACCGGACAGGGGAGGTCCCGGCCGAGACTAGTTCGATTGTCCTGCCAGGTTGGACCTAGCGTTTTTCTCTTCTTGTCGTTCCGTGTTTCGAGTTACGGCCGTGGTGGCTTTGGATGAAACTTGCGATCTGCCAGGCACTACACAAACGGTAGTTATATTTTGCTTTTGAACGTTGAGGTGACATGGTTCTTTGCTTTTTAGTAACGTCAATTAATTGTCAACAACAACCAGAAACGACCTTGAGGACGAATCTTGATCGAGACACCTAGTTCCTGGGTGACTAGACTGGTCGTATGTTTTTACGATAATGTGTTTCTACTGTTCCCCCGTAGTAAATGAGATAAAATTATGCTCAGGCTAGTTCTGCTGCAATTTGATGATCTTCAGTCACCTCATCTTCGATCGATCAGGCCGTGAATTTATTGTTCAGGTCGATCAGCTTGCGCCGAATGACCCCACTGATCGTCATATCCAAGCGTTATTCTCTGGCCTCCAGGCGTTTCATGACCTGTCTACAGCTTACACGGATCAGAGCTGACTCGCCTCACAGCAGCTCGGTTCAGCCAAGAGAAAAAAAAGACCATGACATTATCCGTAGTGTTGAAAAGAATCCTGACCTAGCTGGCTTGTGTGTTTGCTGTTGCATTTCAGTTGGTTCACTTGTCAGTTCCCTTGCAAGCACTTGCATGGGTATGGCGGTAGCTTTACAACCTCTCAGGGGAACCAAAGGTTTCTATGACAATCTATCTCCACCAACCCTGATTGAGTTCACAAGACCCAACAAAGGCTCAGGCTTGCGAGCGTACCTGCATTGTCTCCCGAGTTCCGTCCATTTGGGGATCGGACTGTTGCTGCATTGGGTTGTGCAAACCTGAACTTGGCCGATTCCGTTACCACTTCGGGGAGCTAGGAGGTGGCTGTGAAGTTTCCATTTCTCTGCGTTTCTTCTGAGCTGAGTGGTGGAATTCCTACCGGGTTCATTCAACCTGGTCGTTCTTCCGGGTCACCAACGGGGTTAAGAAATCACAGGCCGATAATGTTACCGCGAACTGAGAGGTTCCGACCGAATCCGCGTATTGCTAAGCCAGGTTCTTCGTCACTAGACCATTGTAATGAGTAAAGTGACCAGAACCTGTCGAGAGTGAAAGCAAGAGCTTTACAAAAGCAACCAGAGGCTTCCATGTGACAACTAGTGACTATTCTGGGAATTGACTGGGGCCAGTTTCATCATAGGGAGCCACTGGAGCACAAAAATCCCATATTATTGACTTTCTCAATGAGTTGAGCATTAAGAATGAGCATTGGCCATTTTATATTCGAAACGCCGATATTGAAGCTGAAAAAAGTCAAACACTGGCTTGCCAGCTTGGAAGGGGCGTAGGAAGAACTTTCACTTGACCCTTCGCTTGCCTCAGAGAGGTATCTGGCAAGAGAAACGTGCTAGATGCTGGATATCAACGTTCCAATTAATGTGATTCATATTTCCTGATTTCTTCCCATAGTGTCTAGTAAACCACGGGTGCCATGGTCTGTATATCACTAGTAATGAACGCTCAACCAGCATCGGAACTATCAAACTCATTCTCGAATAATGAGTTTCTCTTGTCAGATCCCTTTTAGTTCAAGAGTTTACGCTCCCAAGCTTTCTCCGCAAGAGGTATCGCCCATTTACTCATCCACTCCGATCGCAGAACCTGATCAGCTGTGCCGACTTTAATTGCAACATACTTGTTGAGCTCCTGGTCGCGGGCAAACCAAATAGTTGAATAACCGCCCTGGCCCAGCTTATCGACTATCTGATATCGCTTGTTTAGTTTGTCGTCGACCTCGATGGGATGATATCCCCCAGAGCAGTATCTGTCGATAAATTCGACATTTCTGTAGAGGCGATATGTCGCTGACTCTGCAGGCTGCGTGGATATTGCTCTTCGGCCAAGACCACGGTACCTGTAGCAGCATCGTCTCAAAGGAGTGGAGGAAGAACTCCTCACGAAACGACAACATGAAGTCCGATGAAATAGCTGCCGCATTTCGTATCTCCGGAATTTTAACGAATGCTTGTTGAGCGACAGGGCAGGGGTCAATCTGCTACCCTAGAGCCTTGAAATGTTGACGCTGCTCACAATATGCGAAAGGAGAATATAATAAAAAGTTGTGAATGTCAATGAATCCGTGAAAGAGTGATCATCGGCACCGGCTCATTAGCAAGACTTACCAATTGTCATAATTCCAGATACGACACTATGAACAATAACCACAAGCCTGTGCGGGTTGGTGTCAGCCACCTAAACCGTTGCGCAACCAAAGTTAGCCTCGAATGCAGCCATATATGAAGCAGAGTCTCACTGATCTCAGCGGGCAAGTTCATCACTTACACACGTTTAAACTTGTTTGTGGATAGTTTCTGAACATATCATCCTTCGCTATCATCATCATTTGTAAGCCAAAGAGAAAGCTAAAGACGAGAAACACCATGTTAACCAGAATATTCTGACAATCGGATGCTCATAGTGTAACGCTTTGACTGTGCTGGGAACTGAGCTCACAAACCTGACAAAAGCTCCTGAAACTAATGCCGCTTTGTCATGTATCAGTATAATATAACCAACAATAGTATGCAGTGGCATTAGTCTATTCTGAGCAATGATCTATTATGGCATACAGGCTTACCCGCCACCTTGCATCCTCCGTAGTCTCTCCTCCGCAGCTCGTGCTCTCCTCTCACGCTCCAACCTCATCCTCATCTCAGGCGTTAAACCTCTCTCTTCCGCCTCTCTCCTCTCCTGCGGCGTCTTCTTGAGCCCCGCCGCCAGAGCATTCCCCTTCTGTTTTCGTCCTTCTGAAACCTTTGGACCTTCAACCTGTAATCGCTCCTCTTCAGCGCGCCGACGCTCAGCCTCCTTGTCACTAGCTTCCTTCTTTTCTCTCTCGTCACGCTTATCAGCTTCAGCCTTAGTCATGGCTGGCGGTACCTTTGCATCATCCCAGGGCCACTTGGACTCTCCGAGCTCGGAGCGGGCGACCCGGAACGCATCGCGCGTCGAGCGTTCACCAGCCAGTTCGAAGGGCGTCTTACCATCTTTGTTCTTTATCGTAGGGTCCGCTCCGCCACGAACGAGAAGGCCAAGTACTAATGGGGCAGCGTTTTGAGCCGCGGCAAGATGGAGTGGTCGTGGTGCGTGATGGTTTTGCTCCACGGGTTGAAACTCGAAATCGGCTGATATGTTGTTGTTCTTAAGGTATGAGAGTAGCGCAGGGACTTTTGACCTTCGTACAAACGCTTGAAGTTGAGATGTGTGGAGTAAAGCAGTCTCTTCCTCTTCTGTCAACTTTGGTTTTGAGGGCTTTGCACTCGTCTTTGTCGGAGTCGCTGAGCCCAACTCCTTCTTCTGTTCTTGCACAGGCTCAATCTCGCGGACTTTGAGTCGTGTCAGTTCAATGAAAGATCGCATGAGTTCATTCTGCGTCGCTCGCCTCGTGCTGAAGGGAAAGCCTCTCAGTCGAGTATCATTATGTTTCAACACCTGTCCCTCGTAGGGGCCGAAAAGCGTTCTTCGATTTGTCGTACCTGTGGCTCGGATGAACAGTAACTCTGATGTGTCGATGAGGGATTTCCAGTCTTGGAGAAGGGTCCTCACGTCCTCTACCAGAGCTTGTTCGTTGTACCGTCGCAAACTTGAACCAGCTGAGTGTGCAGCACCCTTCGCATTGTCGTTGGCCGACTGAGAACCACCTTGCTTTCGTCGGGTTGTGTATCGATGGAAGGTCTTGTGAGCAAGCACCGTCGCTTCTCGATTCATGGCTGTGCCGTTCTTGTTGGGTCGTGGGGCGAGAGATACGACCATGGCCGCAAAGTGGCCACCTCCAATCATGCAGAGAAAGATGTGAGGGCCCTTGTACGCGACCTCTGGTAAGGCGCCCTCCTTAGGGATCTTGGGCATGGATATAGGCTCGACCTGCTTCTTCTTCAACACCTCCACCAGATCCTGACTTCTTTGTTCCTCGCCCGTCAAGATTGCGCGGTACATGCCAAAGTAGGTCTTCTCTGGAAGCAGTGGAGAGCTGAACCAAACCAGAGGTGGTTTGCCGCGACCTGGCTTTCCTGCCGTTTCGTCCTCATCATCTCCGGTTGAATCGTTCGCCTTATCAGTCAATCTCGCCTGCTTCTTCAACAGCGCAGTCAGTGTTGATTCTTGTCGGCCACCTTCCTCCTCCTCCTCTGACTCGTCTGAATCAGAACCCGATAATGATTCGTCCAGGTTGCCAACGAGCTTCTCGAATTCCACCTCTGACACGGGTTTTTGTCCTCGCAGTTTTTGCTTGAGATTATAGTGGTGAAAGTCAGACTTGAGATGCCCCCGCTGGTCGATCACAGTTGTGAATGTGAGACGGCACAATGAGCACGCTTGTGTCCCAACAAGATTCGAATCTGATGACGAAGGGCTCTCAGAAGAAGAAGTTTTCGTGGCTTCGGCGGCAGCGATTACCTCAGCTTCGGCGTCCGTATCAGATTTGAGAACCAAAGTGTCCAAAACTTCGGCAGGCAGATCATAGACTGGTTAACTCGTCAGCACTTTGCGACATTGAGACAGCCGATCCATGGCGGGGGAGGGGTTTGGGACGAATACATACGATACAAGGGCCGCCGAAGAAGATCCTCGTTCGTCTTAGCCATGGCGAATGACGTATGTGACCTCGTGCGTATAGAGAGCCCGGCGGAAGAATTGGAGTTGTCCTGAATCTACGCCTTTGTCGCGATATTTGAACTTTTTAACAGCCCAGCTGAGGGCATGCGTCTGCGTCATAGCGATTTGACTCTGCGCCCCACCAAAGCTTGAGTCAACCGGCCAGAAGAGGACCCCGCAAAGCCACAGAAATGGAGGCACCGCCTCAACCCTCACAGTGTGGTTATTGTTAGAAGTGGGGAGCTCTCTATTGAGATCTATTGACATGTTCCATCTCATTGGCCCAGAACTAGAAACCCTCCACTAACTAGCACTAATGGCACCCCTCCTCTACAGATCCTCGTCCGCAAGCTCTCTCTTGCAATTCTTCTTCAATCCATCGAAATATTTTTGCTGTGCAGTACAATTGTCTTCAATCTTTGCTCTCAGGGCAATCAATTCCAACAATCCGTTTGTATTCAAGTTTCATCACAAATCTCTCGACAATCTTTGCTATTATCCTCATTGTCTTCCCAAGTCCATTGCTCTCAAGCTTCACAATGGCTGCAACCCTCGAATCTATTCTAAGCACCGTCTCCATGATCGAACATGAGCTTGCTACTCGCGAGGACCTTACCGCTGCTAACGATTCCAAGCTTGAGGCGGTCAAGAGTTCAATCAAGCACTTCTCCAACCCCAAACCTCAACTTGCTGGTAATGAGCCACAACAGCAGAAAGATGTCATGCAGACTGAGCAACTCATGCGTGCTGCTTTCCTCCCTAGCAGCTATCAGAGAGCTCACGCTGTCCAATTTCACGCACAGGGGCTGTCTAAGCAGGCTGTCGCTCAAAGGGTCCACTGGACTCAGCCTCTAACTCGTGCTGCGACTCGAGTCAAAGCTCGTCAAATATCAGACAAGTTCTATTGCACCGATGCCCGACCTCCAGCCCCTACCATCCTTCAAACCCGAGAGCTAGTCAAGTTCATCAAGTCTTCTCCCCATGCCCGTCGAATGGCCCTCTCCAAGATCGCTGCTACCCTCGGATTAGAAAGTTCTGATATTGCCATTCGCAATGCTCTCGGTCGGTATGGGTACAAGTTGTACCCGGCCGTCATTCGCCCTTACATTAGCGAGGAAACCCGAAAACTCCGACTTGAGTTCGCTCTGAGCCATGTCAACTGGACTGTCGAGCAGTGGAACAAGGTTCTCTTCACTGCGGAAGTCCGTATTCCCTTTACAAACGCACATGAACCCTTGGTTATTCGACAGTCCGAAGATGAATACCAACTTGACTGCATCAACGATGTGCCTGCCGAGCCTACTACCTGCAATGACAGTGAGCTGTACTTCGCTCACTTCTCAGGTCTCACGGGCAAAGGCCCTCTCATTGCTTGGAGTCGCGACGCGGACAACAAGTTTGGCCCCCTCAGCCCTGTGAATCACTACAAGGTCATCTTTCCAGGATTCTCCAGATGGATCGGTGATCAACCCTCTGGGTCTCGCTTTGCTATGCGTCCAGATATGTGTGCTCATGCTGCTGTTGCCGTCAAGGACGAGATGCGGGGACGATTTATGCCCACCGAGCACTTCCCTCCCGCTTCGCCCGACCTAAACCCCATCACCGAGATATTCAAATGGGTCAAGGCCAATATCAAGACTGACAAGAGCCGTTCTCTTTTCGGTGAGGTTGCCGAGTGGCGCATCCGACAAGTTGTCCGAGGCACCTGGAACAACATACCTCAGGAAAACATGAAAGCGCTCATTGAGAGCATGCCTCACCGATGTCAGGCTGTCATCGACGCCAATGGGATGCATACCCGAGACTAGAGATAATATCCACGACTCACGAGTTCATGATGAGATGAAGGAACTGCATTTATGCTGACGACCAAGAAAAGTGACGACGATACGACAACAAAAAACGGTGATGGTTGGAGAGATTCCGGGCATAACGGGGCATCAATCGGCAGGGGTGATGAAAAGGGGGCAGGGACCTAGATTATGTTTATGATACCCATCTGTTTCAATAATGCTACACATTTAACTCCAAACTATGCGTGCTGTGCATGTCTAACGATTATGTATTTCCTGTGATATCATCACCAACACAAGGTTGATCCAGCTGCGGAGCAGAGTTCAAGCAAACCTAAGCTTACCCCGCAAATCAGCGCTCCAGTTCATCGCTCCAGGCGGTCTACCACTCTAAAACTTGGCACGCGAGCTTACCTTAAGCTTTATGCTACCGCCGCACCTTATCTTGGTCTGACGATCCCTGTCGAGCTGTCCACCAATACTTTTCGGTGTCAACGTCACTGCACATCATTTTTCAGCTGTGAAAGTAGCAATGCCCCGGTCTCACGGACATGTCCTTGTTTTTAGTTGCGTCAGTGGTTTCCTTGCCATACAATGAATCAAGAATTGTCCCTTTCCCCGCCTGATGTGCTGTGTGACTAGTTGTATAAAAGGGAAGATGTCGTCCGCTTCTTGATCTTTCCGTCTTCATACTCATCAATCTAAGTACATACTCCAAATTACAACTCTAAACTCAAAACTCAAACTATTATCATGGATTTTGTCAAGAACCTCGCCGGTGGCAACAACAACGCCAACAACACCGAGGGCCAGCAAGCTCCTCCCGAAGCTGGCGGCAGCTTCATGGACAAGGTCAACGGAATGGCTGGCGGTGGCGCACAGGGCGAGAAGAACGAAGATGGTCTTGACAAGGGTAATTACCTCATTAACTTCCCATGTAGCACTGTGCTAACGACCATTGTGTAGCCGTCGACTTTGTGCAGGAAAAGTTCCTCGGTGGAGGCGACCAGAGCAACGAGAACGCCGCCGAGCAGGCCAAGGACGAGGCTATTTCCGATGCTATTCGCGACCAGTACAAGAGCGCCACAGGCAGTGATTTCCCCATCTCCGACAAGGACAAGAAATATGGAGCTTGAAATGGTGTTGAGGATCCAGCGAGCTCTGAAACAAGAGCGAAAACAAATAATGTACGATTAAATGACGGCGACACCTGAATGATCACGAACCCTATTACGTTCTAATGAGGCACTATTTTCCTTGTTGATGTGAATGCTATTATAAGCTATCCCCTTTGTCACAAGTTACCTTTGCCTATTCACCATCGTGAGAAATGCCTTCCTCTCATCACCTCAAGTTCATGCTACCTTGATGCACCACCAAAAATTTCCGTCCGCCATTGGAAGCGGTCGGTATGATGGTAGCATCCGAGTTAAAGGATTACCCTCATACTTCGAATGCCAGACCCTTCAGTCGCCCGACCTACTCCAGCATCTTCAATGCTTTCATTCGCATGAACACAACCGTCTGCAGATGATCAGCTGCGAGAGGCAGGTTCTCGCTGGCAGCCAGGATTCGAGCTGTCTTGACGGCGCTCTTGATCTGTCGGCCATTCAGAGGCATGCTGGCCAGTTTTGCAATCGCATTACTGTCTTCAGCGAGTGCCTTGTTCTCCCGGACGAGGAAGTTGTACCAAATTTTGGGCCGCGAGGCTGGCTCCAGATCCTGGAAGACGAACGAAAGGTCGATACGGGACTCGAACGCGGGATCGATGGCAGGGTAGCGGTTCGTGGTTAGAATCATGATGCCTTTGTAGTATTCCAAGACTCGAAGGAAAAGTAGGAGGTCATGTTAGTCAGATCAACTTCAGCCAAATAGCATGACTCACTGGTGGTCATCTCGTTCTGCGCGAGGTTGCTGCTGGTGCGCTTTTCAAGAAATACGTCGGCCTCGTCAAGTAAGAGGATAGCATCCCAACGGGCACAGCGATCCAGAGCAGTCTTGAGATGGCCCTCTAGTTTTGAGGGATCCGTCCCAAGGTCCGAAGTATCAATGCGGTAGAGTGGGCGTTTCAGATTCTCGGAGACTGTGTTGACGTCAGCAAGGAACTGTAGCATAAACATTGATAAAAAATACCCGATTCTGCAGTGAATGTCTTTCCCGTGCCAGGGGGGCCACACAAGAGCATGATAAGACCCTTTCCTGTGACTAATGTCAGTTCATATCCAACCATTGGTGAGGAGAAGCGGACCCTTTCCGTGGACAAAGTCGTCGAAATGCTGCAACTGTCCATTATTTGATGCGCCAACAAATCCAACCAAGAGTCTCTTTTCTGCTTCATCGAGGACGAGGTTATTGAAGGCCTCAGTGTTCCATTCAATGTCGGTGAGATGATCGATCTCAGCATAACCTATCACAAGTTCTCAGCATCTGTAGGCTTGAAAGGGTTGAGCTTATGAACTTACACCACACCTTTCGTTCGATTGGAGAAGCAGTTCACAGTCGAGACAGTCAACATGGCCTCCTCATCCGTAAGGTGATAAGAGTCATCTTTTCCTTCACTCTCTGGATTACCGGCTTCCTTAGATTCTTGGTGGTCGTCATTTGAGTCGTTCTCATCCGCCTTCATTGCACTGCGGAGATTCAGGTTGCACAGGGGTCCTAGATAGCGACGCCATTGATCATTACAATTGCCCACATCAACGATAACTCGTCCCTCTGTCTGTGGTTTTTGTCAGCGCTTCCAAGCGTTAGATGTACGATGAATTCTTACCGGCTGAATCGGAAGACAGGGTTCCTTAGGAATGATGCGTTCCTCGTCTTCCCACTCGTTTTTCGACAAGAATGTTAGTCTAGGTTTAAGGCTTGCATCTACAAAGGGCAGATATGCTTACCACATCAGAAACTGAAGAAGATTCTTCGCGGTGCTGAGTTTTACCCGCCTGGCCCTGATCTTGATGGAAGCGGAAATGAATGCCTCGTAGGTCTTCATACTTACGTCCACGTGTGATGAGGGCAGCTTTCAAAGCCTTGATATCATGATCGGGACAGGCCCAGATCGGCCTGACGATGAGGTCAGAAATAGGTCGGGTGCCGTTGAAGTCAGGGACCGCGAATGTGGACCTGACGATAGAATAACCTGAACCAGTCCATGCAATTTGGTCTACTGAAAGATGTCCACCACCTCCAAATTTTCGGGAAATTCCCGCGGCTATCGGGGTTTCTGAGCGGAAGAAGAGCTGGCCAGGCTTGAAGACGAACTTGAGGTCTTCCCATGAAGCGCACCCAGTCTCCTTGATTCTCTTGACTCGACTGATAGTATCTTGCAGCTCATCCTTGAGCATGTCGACAAAGAGTTTCATGAGCTTCTGGATCTCAGAGCCGGCGTTGACGTCTGCCAGTTTATGTAGTTGCTCCCAGCGATGAATGATAGGAACAAATGGTGCCTTGAATTCAAGGACCTCGCCGCCGCAACTCACATCAGGATGGTCTCCGAAGACATCGTAGAGAACGGCCTGCAGGACGGGGTTGTTGATCCAGATGGTTCGGACTTTCCAAGTACTGTCCTTGGTTGGGAAGCGGCCACAGACAACAGCATATTTGCCGCGGACGCGCTTGATCTCACGAATCTCCTTCTGCACCTCGCCGTAGGGCATCTCGTCAAGCCATTTGACGAACTGGCCATTGTAGTCGAATTTGGCAAAGGCATCCTTGACTTCACAAATAGATCCGGGTTCCTCGACTAGATGCAGATATATTTGTCAGATAACATTCCGGTTGGTGAAGCAATAGAGATAGATTACCTTGGGTATATTAAACAGCATTCCAAGCCTCGACATCGCCCCATCCTGCGTCGGTGACTGGCGAACCATCCCAATCCATCGTGCGTGGTTGGAAGCTATCAAGTGAGATGAGGTCAAAGTAGCGTCTGCAAGCGCTCGATGCAGATTATCGGAGTTGAAGGGGAGTGGGTTTTTGAAAGAGAAGGAAAAAATGGTCGGAGAAGATATGGAGATTTATAGCCTAGGTAGGGCTGCCTACCAGTTGCGAGCAGTGTTGCTTGCGAGTGCCTGGCCTGTGAATCACTGTGACTTTGGCTTCTTTTGTTCTTTTCAATTGCGAGAGCTGCAAACAGCCATGATTGAATAGGTTTGCCCTGAGCTCTTGTATAGCTCTATTGGGACTGCAGTTGATTGCTATGGCGAAGTTGACCTGCTCTAAACACAGGAAAGGCAGACATGACCATTCAACTTAGAGCGTTAGGATTGAAATCACCGGATATAAACATATAAATAACTGAGTAACATATTTTATAACAATTGACTAAATGCTTTGAATATCTCTGCGATGTAAATGCTGAAAGATCTCTTAGGAGTTAAGTGATGAAAATATTGTTATTCATTATTCTTCTCAATCATTCTCTCTTCCTTTACGTGCTGGTCGTTTTGAGTTTTATTATGCACAAAAATAAAAATTAAAGTATTTGCTAATATCATCTGGCAGATTTAGGCAACAGATGGCTCAAATCGCAGGATTGTTCTTGAAGAGATTGTCAAACGAGAGGCAAACCCAAGACAAAAGTCCAACAGCATCATCTTGTGTAACAAAGCGGGTCAGCTTGGAAGAAGATTGCAACAAATCGAATCTATCTGGTTTAAGAGATCCCTTTCTGCTTTGCCATATCTTGGATGAGGTACTTTGACTTTTGACTTACACAATATCAAGGTGACATCTGTTTGCCTATGAGTGCTACAAGTGGGATTACCTTATCCTTCGATCTGGTACCACAAGTCAGCATGACTTGACTTCGAATACGGCATTAGTTTTTAGACGCAAATATTTTTGCAGTAAGCTTGGCTACTATATTTGCAAGTCAAGTCGAGTCAACGATAGATAACCTGTTGCTACCCCACCCCTCCTCAGCTCACCACTTTAGCTGTATCAGTCATACGCCGATCCAGCAAGTGGAGTATCACAACATGATGATCCCATAGAATGCGACGAAAACCAATTATATCTTGTGAAGCAGCACAAGCTGAGACTAGTCAGAGGATCATTTTGAAATTATGATCCAATCTGGTCATCAAAGTTGAGCTTTGTGGGGCTCTGAGGCAGATGAGAGGCACTGCCGAGTTGGGAATTGAAGCAAATATCTATTGGCTTGTCCCAAACATCCGCTGCTAATCCTTACTTTATTAGCCTCTAATGCTAGGATTCTCGGGTATTTCCTTCTTGGTCTCGCCGGACGCTTTTCCGTCTTAGGCTCCTGCATCTGGCAGCAGTAGCTGGCCGAGCTGACACTATTTAAGCCACCGCTTCTCATGCTGCATCTCACAACAAAGCATCATCTCAACGACAATTACATTCCATCTTTTCTACAATGACGCGCCGCAGTGAATCAGAAATCATAAACGATCTCCGCCAAACTGAAAGTGCCATCACGAGAAAGCTCAATATCCGCCAATTCATAAAAGCCTTACGACGTGGAGACCGCTTCCAGCAGACATGGGATGCTGTAGGAGGAGCTTCAGGACTGGCCCGTCTGATGGCCGAGTTCAGCATCAGAGACGTTCGTGATATGTGCAGGCGTCTGGGCTCGACCGCTTCAGCTGAGAAGGCACAGCCCCAAAGACGCGCTGCTCTTGGAGAGTTGGTCACGATACTCTACGAGGGGCGAGAAGATGACAGGCCCCTGAACAGCTTCTATCAAGATATCATCCCGGCATGCAACCTCGAGCTGGTAAAGAAGTTTGAGAAGGATAGGAAGATTGAGTGGACGCCTCCACAGAACAAGAGGCTCTTTCTAGGCCATCGAGAGGAGCACGAAGATAAATTCCTTAGCGAAATCTTCTGCAAGGACAAAAATATCAAGTTTTACCAGCATAGGAGTCTCTTTCGCGGCAACATCACCTTTTGTGAGAGGATATTGATGACCCTCCTCGTAAAAGGGGGTGAGATCCATGTCCCATTTGATTTAATAGATCAAGTGGCCATGCCTGTTCTCAAGCGCTTTCTCAAGAGCAGATACGACGACGAGAAGCGCATCAAATATCTCCGTCTCGTACTCCAATGTACCCAAAAGAACGAGGGAGAGATTTCCCAGCAGCTTGTTCTCAGACAGGGCGGCTTGCTTCAGTACACTGTCGATCGGTGGGCCAAGGCTGCCGATGGTGGTGAAAGCAAGAGACATTATCAAGCTCTTTTGGTACAGGCTATCCAGCTTTTGCCAAAGGAGAATCCGACAATTGAGAGAATACGTCAAACTTTGTGGGTTTCTTGGGAGTTAGATATCGATGGCAGATATGACTTCTTTCGCCTCTTCATCCAGCATCACAAAGACTATAAAATCGACATCGAGAGCGACTCGGAAAAAGATCTGGACAGACTCAAGGATCTCTCTGAAAGAGCCTGGCCTCCAGATCTATTCTTCGCCATCAATTACAAGAAGTCTCTACAACTCTTTGAGAAGCTAGAGCGCCTTTTTCCCAAGAACAACTTCCTCCAAGTTGCGAATCAGAGTGGGACAATACTCAAACAGTCGCAGGGACAGACCAAACATAGTGGTTTCGGAGACGTCGAGATCATAAGGGCGTTACTGATCCGCAAATCTGGCACACAAGATGAGCACCAGGGATGGCTTGATCGCGCCATCGGTCTCATCAACGAGAGGAAAACAAAGGCCCAACAGGCTCGCGAGGCTGTGGACCGCGCGTACTGGGCGAGAGCCGCCTTGAATCTCTGCGTCGCCACTGGAGGCCTGCAGACTCTGAACAACACTATTATCTGGTCTCGGCGTTTCATCAAGGACTCTCTCACCAGCCGTAGTTTGTTCAGTGTGGAAGTCTTCAAGACGAGGGAGATTGAAGAATTGTTGTGTGCCCTGCCAGATGAACGTGTCAGCTCACCTGAAGCTGTTGTATCATTCACGTCAGCCCTGCGCAAGGAGGACATTGAGCTTGCAAACCAAATTCTCATCAATATTGCTGAGACAGTAACGCTCGCAGTCGGAGAACCCGGATTCAAGGCCTATAATTGGACCTGGCTGTTCAACCTCGTTATGGCTGTAACGGGCCAACGTATGAGCAGATTGGAAATCTTATTCAAGAACCTCGCAAAATGCTCAGAGGCAGATCGTGAAAGGTGCCAAAGGGACATGATGGAGATCGTCTGGAAGCCAACAACGGACTTGCTTATCGAAGCCGGAGCTGTAGTTCGAAACCCAGCTTTGGCGACCGCACATGGCGGTTCGCTCTTTGACTCTCTCACTACTCCGCCAATTCGCGAGTCTGTCAAGGGTAGCTATGTATACCGTTTACTTTCGACAACATCTCTATCGCCTCCATTGCTTGCAGAGCTGGCACGCTTCCTTATCGATAGGACGAGGGAGCGACTAGGATCCGAAGCCATACGTGCGCAGATGCATGACATTATCTTCGTCATTGAGCGTCTGGCATCTAGCGACCAGCCTTCGCTGGCATGTCCCTTCATTCGTGATTTGGTTCTGGACAGTGAAGGTGCCAAAGAAAGCTCTTCTTGGCACCGCCATCTTCTCAGCGTTGGCTTCCTCTCCGTGCTTCCAGCTAAGCCAGCAAAGGAAATGTTATACACAATGGCCAGTGCTATGAAGGAGAAGATGCGAGAGCAAAATCAGAACACGGATGCTAAAGAACAGGCAGAAAGATCTGAGGAAACCACTGAGGAGGACGCATCAACAAGTCCCGAGCCCTCTCAGGGACCATCCATCAAGGTTACTACCGTCAAGATGCTCGCCCAGATCTTACAGTACAATCTTTTCATGGACCTGTCTTCGTCATGTGAAATCCTTGTTGGTCTCCTTGCGGAAGCACGGCACATCGATATCCGAATCACCATCACCAACAGTCTCTTTGCAATCTTGGAGGAACCTACTTGCCCTCCCAGTCTACGGAAACGCATCCTTGACGCCCTTGGAGAATATATCGTTCCAGCAGCCGCACAGCTCAATGAGAGACGCGGACTGACTGAAGCTGATTGGGCTGCTGCTTCAGCACAAGACGCTCCATTGCCTGATATTGGCGCTGAAACTCCCCTTCTCGAGCTTTTGACCTTGAAGGTCAGTGGACAAAGCTTGAACGATGAAGATAAAAGGAGGCTCGCGTCCCTCGTTATGGGTGCCGTAGAGCAATCAGCTACCAACAACACCCGCTGGATGAAACTCTTCTTGAATAAGAACAACTTCTCTCTCGAGGAAGAGATTCCACATCTCCCCGTGCATCTTGCTACAGTATCTGCTCTTTATGGACAACTCCAGCCCTACACGCCTTTATCAGTCTTCAACATGGTTCGTTCCGCGGCACTCATCAACATAGATCCCAGCCCTGGCGTACAACGCATCACAAAGGCCATCCAGAAGGACCGGGATCTCGTTAACTCAAAGGCTGGCAAACATTGGCTTTCGCAATTCTCCAACCCCGGCCGCGATTCATTCAAGTTTGGAATCATCATGTCTGCGGCTATGATACAGCGGAGTCCTGCCGATCGAGAGTCCAAGCTGGCAGAAAATGGAGTGTCTTTGTCAGCGCTTCAGACTTTCGTGATTGAGTACATTGAGAGGCTGCTCAAGATTGGCCAAGCCGACATGGTGATGACCCTCGTCATGACTCTTAGTGGCGGACGGTTCAAGGATCGACAGAACTGGAACGACTGGATGGAAAACTCGGTACCCACGATCAAAACGATAATCACCAAGACGGAGGAAGTTCAAGAACGTATCCGTAATAAGGAAACCGAACCTCGCAGGCTGCCCAGTGTCTTCCAGATGAGACTAAGAACGGTACCTGTCCACTTGTCTGATGCAACAACCGAAGAAGAGCAGGCATTCATAGAAGAGCTTTACAAACTCATCGGGGACCTCGGATGCCGTCAATATCACCCGTATCATATAGACTTTCAAAAACTCAAGGGGGAGTTTGACTACTGGCCCCTCACGCAGTCTTTCGGCCGTTTCGCACTCAAGCTGGCAGAATTACAGGAATATGATCTTGCTTCCACAGGACAGCCATTACTCAAGGATTATCTCTGTTGGGAGCTCATAGGTCATTTACTCACTAAGGCAAAAGATCCAAAGGACGAAAATGTCGTTGAAGATGTCAGGAAGTTGATGGAGAACTGGGAAAATTGTGAGGATGAAGCAATGAGGACAATGGGGATGAAGATCGAAGTATTGATGAAAGATGCCGACAAGACATGGTATAAACGATCCTAAGAATACCATTGAAAATTTGCGAGATGATTCTCGATCGGCTATCAATTTCTTCTGAGCCCAAAAAGATAGGCATCAGCTCAAAAGATGGCGGTTGTGGAGCGTGGCCTTGAATCACCTCACTACCTCATGAAGGCTGATAATGTCAAAAGGGGTTCTTCGCCAAGTCTTCCCATTGATTCTTATAGTCATATGACAGGATCGGGAAATAATTGCAGTATCTTTTCGAGTACAAATCGTTCAGAAACGAGTCATTACATTTGGGTATGTTGCTATAAAAATAGAAACTATAATAGTACCATACCATTTCATGTGCTTCATCCACCATCAAGCTATCTAGACCACCAATCAATACATATTTCTTTAAAACAATGGAATGTCTTTAAACTCCCACATTACTAGGCCCCAAGGCCTATAATCACAAAGAATGTAAGTCATAGCATCATATCAGTAGCCATGAAAATGTTGCTACAAACACTACCAGAACAGCAAAAGTCAGTGACGTTCGTGAGTAGCAGTGAGCTTTTGTTGAGTCGTTTGAAACAACGAAAGAAGGTTCGGGCATGCCCGACTCTGTCGGAAGACCTGCTTGGACAGCTGATGCAGCGGCAGGCAGGGCAGGGATATCATCCCCAGGAGTGTCAAGTTCTTGACCATTTTCTTGCCTTCGTTCTATGTCAGCCATGGCACGTTCCCTCAATTGAGACGGTGATGAGTACATTGAAGAGCCATTTGTCGGCTAGACTGTTATGACCTTTGTTGCTGTGCTCTCTACTTGCGTTGGTATAATTACCGTGATGACTTGAGGTCCTTCGTGAGCGCCGCCAACAGCGTTGGAATCGGAAGGCTGAGGGGGTCTTGGTTGGGCAGGAGGTCCTGAAAGCTGGGCTGGAGCTGCCGGTGCAGGCAGAGCGGGTTGCACAGGTGGTGCTGTGATTTCTGGTGCTTGGGGTCCGAGATCACCGTTCCCTTTCCCGCCATCACCTCCTCTACCGGAGCCTTCTCGCCCCGTGCCATCATTATCTTGGGGGCTGCTAGGTACCTGGCCTTCTTGGGGAGTTGAAGGCGGAGACGCCAGAGGAGGAGGACTAGCTGGCTCTGGAACTCCTGGGCCACTATTTTCGGGACAAGAGCCAGGCTTTCCAGCGCAAGAGGCCCCATTGTCAGGAGTAGCGTCTGTGTTTGTGTGAGACGGGGGGGCAGCGGGTGAAGGCCCTACAACGGGAGAAGGCACATCAGGACTATTCGGCGACGGGGATTT
Source organism: Fusarium lyarnte (nom. inval.) (assembly GCA_014898885.1). Taxonomy (NCBI): domain Eukaryota; kingdom Fungi; phylum Ascomycota; class Sordariomycetes; order Hypocreales; family Nectriaceae; genus Fusarium; species Fusarium lyarnte (nom. inval.). The sequence goes on from JAAVUB010000126.1 coordinate 157,496, forward strand.
TGCAGGTAGACTGCCAGATTCTGGGTCAGGCCCACTGTCACCTCCATCATTACAAGGTGAGCTTTTGTCCCCGGGGCAATTGTTTGGAACAGCAGGGGGAGGAGGTGGCTGGTGAGAGGCAGGGCAGTCTGGCATGCCGGCTTCAGCACCACAGGGAGGGTCACCTTCAGTAGGGCCAGGAGGGGGACCTTGAGGAGTGGAAGAATCCGGTGCTGGAGGCTGCGGTGCTGGTTGAGGTGCTGGAGGTCCAGGAGGTAGCTGATTCTGGTTGGCGCATGTTGGATTGTTGATATCAATAGAGCAGTCAACTGAGCCGCCAGTATTTGGAGGAGAGGCTGGAGCAGCATTGGTTCCAGGGGAGCCAGTATCGGACCCTGGAGGAGCGTTCTCGTCGCAATCCTCTCCCGGGTCACCAGTCTCATCTTGATTTAGTGCTCCATCGCCCCCATCAGGGTTTGAGGGAGCTGGTTCAGGAGCAGGAGCGGGTTGAGGCTGTGGCAGTCCTGAATCACCGTGATGGGACTTATCAGGTAAATTGTTCCCATCGGCAGCATCTGGTCCTGGCACAGGAAGGCCGTTGGACTGGCCATCCGGCTGAGGATTGTTGTTCGCAGGCGGGCTTGCAGGAGCCGGAGCTGGAGCAGGCTGATATTGGTCATCACTGTTGCCAGATTGTGAAGGTCCATTATTGGGATTGTTTTCTTCGCAATCGGCATTGGGATCTGAGGGCTTAGTCCCATCGTTACCACCACCTCCTCCAGGATCTGTGCCTCCCAAAACACCTTGACCGTTACCTGAGCCTGCTGTGTTTCCTGGCAAGGGCCCCTTATCTGAGCCTGGGGCACCACCTGGTGAGCTTGCTCCAGCATTTGGATTGCCATTCCCAGCTCCTGGTGAGGCATGGGAACCACCATCAGGAATGGATTGATGGACTGAAGCGGTAGATTCGGGGAGAGACAGTGTAAGAACACCATCAGATCCGGCTTTGCAGTCGACAGAGAGGCTAAAACGGCTTTCAAATCCAAAGCTGGCCGAATCAGAGCGTGAGACGAGAGGCATGAAATGCCTCGTAGCAGGACTCATATGTTGAATTTCCACGGGAAGAAGATCACTAATGGTAGCACCATGATGAGAGCAAGCGGAGATAGTATGTGTCAAAGCTTGACCATACTGAATGGTGCAGGAACTGGCCAGACACGAGAACAGTTCCTGTGCGTAGTCAGCAACCCATCACTCGATGCAATGGAAGCGATGACTTACTCGTTGAACGGCCATGTCATGACAGAGACCCTCAACAGTAGGAATACCATGGTAGTGCATAAGTTCGCGAGAGCAAATGGTAGCACATTCTACAATCTTTTATCAGAATATCCATTAATATTGAGCTCAGAATCCTTACCTGGTGTAGATGTATCGAGGCTGTATGTACGAGTAGCTAGGCTCGATAATAAGCCAGCGAACAAATGAGGTCGCATGGCTGTGTGAGAAACAAGCGGCTATTATGGGAGAAGTGTGCAGAAATTGGGTGCTGGTTTAAACGACAGTACCAAAAAAAGTGAGTGGGTGATCGACGATGTGTTCCAAAAAGAGTGTGGGATGTGTTCCAAAAACGAGCTTGAGCTGAAGTTGAAGACAACGGATGAAGATGAAGAGTTTAAAATCGAGAGGATCATGGGGGATCAAGAAGTAGGCGGAGGTTCTGACGCATTTGAGGAAAGTGCTGCTCGGTGATGGTGAGGGTAGGAGCAAGCGTCAAGTTGCTATCTGGAGGCAGCCCCTTCCGCCGTATCGGAGGCCATCCAAAGTACGTTGAGAATGAAGGGAATGGAAATTGAGAGAGCATCTCCTGTATTGTGAAAATAAGCAGCCTAGCAGGTAAGGTCTATAAACAATCGAGAGTAAGCTTCAAACAGAAACAGCTTCATAGCATTCAACTTTTCTTATGCCAGGGTATCACATCCATCTAATAGAACAGCAAAGCCAGCGGCTTCTTCTCATCACCGTATCGGTCCTTGAGATCTTTTCTTGACAAGAAGCGAGCTAGAGGCATCATCGTATCCTTCATGTCCATCACGCCTCGCTTCTTTTGGTCAATATGGGAGGCATCAACGACTAGCCGCTTCAGGTTATCCAGGGAGAGAGCGCCTGCTGAAGTCAGTGCCTGCCTGTGATTTTGAGGGAGACAGAAAACGGAAGGATCGAGACCGAACTTACCGTTGTCAATGAGATCCATAAGTCGGGCAGGTGTACCGACACAGATGCCAGTTTTGTGGTTCTGGAGGAACTTGACTTGCTCCTCAACTTTCATATGCTTGGCGAACTTGTATGCGTTAGCGCTATCGTTTCCACTCATCTTGAAGAGAAACGTACCAGTTTCGCGACTGAATTCTCCTTACTTTGAAACTTGCGCATGGACCTGCTCACAGTCAGTCCTTTTCCCTCTCAAACTGAGTCACAATAGCATACCTGACAATGTCTGCAGCTCTCAAACCCGCTCCTGCAACAATGAGGGTATGGGGTGAGCCCTTCTTCTTGGGCGCCTTCTTCAAACCCTCGGGGTCCTCTGAAACTTTCTCCAGGAAGTCGGGGAACTTATCCAATGTTCTTGGCTCTTGCCATGAGGTGGTGTCTTGAATCGCGTTGGCTGGGAATTTGTGAGTGAGATTTTCAATTAAAAAAAAGGCAGTTGGAAACTGATATTCTTACCTGATACAGTCATATCAGAAATCTCAACAGCGCTCAAGTCGGTGCCGAAGCGTCCCAATTTCTGGGCCAGATGATCGGCCAAGAGCTGGTTGTCCATCTTGGTAAAGAGCGTGTTGAGACCAAGCTCAGTATCGAGAAGTTCATCATCTGGTGCATTCGCCTTTCTCTTTTTGCTTTTCTTTGGCTTTGGCTGAGCGGGAGTATCCTCCGCTTGACGCTTTTTAGTAGTCGACATGATGAAGGCTGTGTATTGATTATGGTGTTGTTGAATTCTTCTTTCGTTTAAGATTTCTCAAGGTCAACAAGAAATTTTGCGACGTACAGTGCAGATATCGATCATGGCTATGATTCACATGGTGAACAAGATATTAGCACTGTGCTAAGCACAGTATACTTGGCGCAACAGATCCACCAGCCATGATGAAGAACGCCTCATGAGAACCAGTATGGGCTAAAAATGTTCAAATTCTATCGACGTTGAATTGAGACATCAGCTTCACTATTATTGGTTCAATTGTTCCATATTCAAGCAAATCCCGATCTTCGCAACGGTCATTTAAACTCCCTGTGTTCTAAACCAAGGCTGAACACAGGCTCAGTAAGGTAAGTCTGTATCGTCCTGAGATACTTGTGCATGATCCTTTCGAATCCCCAACGCCCAATATATGCGCCCTGTAACTTAAAAGCAAGCCAATGCGTCTACCCAACTGTTTGGACTCTAAAAAATGCTGTTGACGATATTTCCTCCGATGGTGGCACCAGCACCAAAGATAGCAGCGTTACCCAGCTTCTTACCAAACTTCTTGCCGTACTCGTTCACCTTGTTATCCTTGCCATCTCCCTCCTGTCCCTGCGGCTGTCCAGATCCCTCAGCGACAGCCATGGGTGGCACATGCGAGTTGTAAGGGTTCTGTTGAGGAGGAGGACCCTGCGAGTAAGCAGGGTAGCCGTACTGAGGCTGTGGAATAGGCGCAACGGGCTTCTTGGTCTCTTGGTCGACGAGGACGTAGTTTCGGGGGAAGATACCCTCCTGTCCTGTGCGCTCGTTTCGGCCCATCCACCAATCTTGGTTCATATACTCGTACACAGCGATACGGTCATCCTTCTCGAAGGACAGATCGCGACCGTCGGAGGCAGCATAGCGGTAAAGGGCGCGGGCATTGGCAACAGTAGGTTTGACGTTGCGTGGGGGAGGACCAGGAGGTGGTGTCTGATCGTAGGCGGGTGGCGCGGGCGAATGCGACTTGACTTTGAGATCCTCAAAGGCCTTGGTAGGAGGCGCGTGGGCGGCCGGTGCAGGAGTAGCGGCCTTAGGAGCGGTGTTGTTGTTCTTGTTGCCGGTCGCAGTCTTGAGGGGGCCCGACAGGGAGGACTCGGCGGGAAGAGCGGTGCTGATGGTATCGTAGACGGAGTCGTCAATCACGCCTCGCTCAAGGAGGTTCTCTAGTTCCTTCGCGGTGTTAGTTGACGTTCAGTAAGAATTTACAGATAACTACGATGGCGCAAGTGGAGTTCCGATGACGGGATGCGAGGGCATTTACATTTTTGATATTGCGAAGCGAACGGTTGACTTCAATAATAGTCTGGCGATCTGCGGCCATGATTACGGATGGTGCGGCCGAAAGGGTCCGGACTTGCGATGCGGGTATAAAGAAGCGTTCAAGAGTAATAAATCAACGCAGGTTCTGATGGTTTTTGCGACACTGATACAATGTGACAAAGGTACAGTAATGACAGGATGTCAGGTTGAAATTAGATGCAGGAGGAGAGTGTGTCGACCTGTTACCAACGCTTCTTGGGATTCGGAATTCGGCCAAGCACCCAAGCCAAAACCCCTACCAAATAAAGCGGGCATTTGAGGCGGTGCTGCCCCTCGCTCAACCAACCCGACCCAATCACGAGATTTGACAGTTCATAAAGTATTGAGTTTGGCTGTGGTGCAACTCAGACGCCTTTCACACGTGGCAGTAAGCAAAGGTGCTCATAGATTATTTCATTGAGTCTTGTTGACTTTTTAGATTCATTGGTTCGTTTTAGGCGTGATATTTTCATTCTATCCAAGCCGTAGCCTTCTTTGGGCTTTGCGATTAAATATGCATACTCCATCTTTCTCATTCATAGATCCTTTATTGCACAAATTTGCTGCTCTCAACAGTGTATAGATCAACATACTCATCAACAGGGGTAGACTCAAGCTTCTTGGCGTCCAAGCTGAGCTCCACAAGCTCCTTAACGCGGGCCTCGGGGTAGTGAGGGCCAAGGTGGCGCTTGTACTTCTCGAGAATGACGGGCTTGGCCTCCTCACGGCGGAGACGGTGGCCAAGGGGAGCCTCAACAGCGACCTCATCGAGGATAGTGCCATCGTTGAGCTCGACAGTGAGAGCGTTGGAGATGGTTCGGAGCTTGGGGTCATGGTAATCCTTGGTGTACTGAGGATCCTCGACACACTTGATCTTCTGGCGGAGAGACTCGACCAGAGGAGATGTGGCAGCCTCACCACCGTCAACGTAGTCAGTGGCCTCAAGACGGCCGAAGACGAGCATGGTGGCGCACATGTACTGGATGCAGTGGTCACGGTCGGCAAAGTTGTCCATGGGCTTGAACTGCTTGTCAATGATACGGATGCAAGCCTCGTGGGTTCGGCAAGTGATGGACTTGATGTCAGCAGCAGACTTGCCCTGAGACTTGAGGAGGTGGTGAATCTTCTCAGAGGCCTCGACGGCGGTCTGAGAATGGAACTCAGCTATTGCATGTTAGACTTGTCTCTACATATTGACGGTAGTGATTGAACTTACCAGGGTAGGAGACCTTGAAGAGAACGTTCTCCATGACATAGCTGCCATAGGGGCGCTGGAACTCGAACTTCTTTCCCTTGAAAAGGACATCGTAGAAACCCCAGACGGGAGCGGACAGGACGGTAGGAACGCCCTGCTCACCCTTCAGAACCTTGAGAGCCAGGTTGACGGCGCGCTGGCAAGCATCGCCGGCAGCCCAGGACTTTCGGGACATGGTGTTGGGGGTGTGGCGGTAGGTTCGCAGAGACTGTCCATCAACCCAAGCCTGGGTAACAGCGTCGGCAATCTGCTTCTCGTTGAGGCCAAGCATCTTGGAGACAACGGCGGTAGAGGCGACCTTGACAAGAACAACGTGGTCAAGACCGACCTTGTTGTAAGAGTTGAGGAGAGCCAAGCAACCCTGGATCTCGTGGGCCTTGATCATGGCCTCGAGGACATCCTTGACAACAAAGGTCTTGCCGCCAGCGAGGTTACCACCAGCCTTGTTGGTACGGTTGATCCAGTCAGCAACAGCGAGGATAGCACCCAAGTTGTCAGAGGGATGACCCCACTCAGCAGCGAGCCAGCAGTCGTTGAAGTCGAGCCATCGGATCATAGCGCCAATGTTGAAAGCGGCGTTGACGGGGTCAAGCTGGAAGGGAGTACCAGGGACCTTGGGGCCGTTAGGGACAACGGTGCCAGGGACAACAGGTCCAAGGAGCTTAGAGCACTCCTTGAACCTCAAACCCTCGAGACCGCAGCCGAGGGTGTCGAGAAGAATCCATCGAGCGGTGTCGAACTATTGAAACATGAATTAGCAATGAATTCCAACAATTGAGTGTCATTGAGTTCTCGTGATGATTTGTTGGCGTTGAGATGAGAAGCTTCAAGGCGGGGTATTTTGCGGGGTGTAAAATCGACGCCTCGGCAGAATCGATAGCACTCACAGCAAGCTCAGAGTCAATGGTCTTGTTGGCGACATAGTCGGCAATGTCCTTGATCTCAGGATCGTATTCACGGTCGGCGGAAGACATGTTGGGAGCTCCTGATCGTCTGGCAGCAGAAGTTGAAAAGGCGGCGCCGTGAGAAGCGGGAAGAGAAGAGCGAGCGGCGCCGAACGCCGAGCGGGCCACGAGAGGGGCGGCGACACGAAGACCCCGGGGAGACTGGAAGCGCAGCTGCTTGGAGGCCGTTCGGAGGGTCCGGTTAACGGCAGACATTCTTGGGGATAATTGGCTTACGGTCTTCTTCCTGCGTAGCAACGAAGAAGAAGGAAGAGGTCAATTGACGTGGGGGATGATGGTGAGGGGTATCACAAATGCAAAGAAGGAGGAAGGGAAAAGGAGAACAACAACCTCTGCAGGGCCTAATATCCTAGAGGTTTTTGTCTTGGAGAAACTTGGTAGGTATTCATATTTTACGCTCGGCTGTAGGCGCTTCAGTTTGCCGTAGCTTACCGCAAAACACCCTCGGCTAGCCGCCGGCTGGACTTACTCGTGGATGTTGGTCATTTTAACACTGTACATATGTGAGGATCTATCATATAAGTGTACTGTGCGAGAAGTCTGGGATCTCCAATTATCACGATCAGAAAAATGAAGTCTTTCGGGGCTTTTCTAGTGAGGGGAAACTCAATCCCCATATACTAGCCAATCAATGCACTCAATTGTTATCATTTTGTTGAATTGGCTTCAGTCTGATCCTCACCGACCAAAACTATCCACCTTGAAGGGTCTGGAGATGATTGTTGTTTATCGTATGTGTGGCCTCATGGGGAGACCAATACAACTGCACTGATGTTTCTCGTTGTTCGTGCTTTGATACTGGAACTTGCACACATCCATCAGCTGAGCTGTGGTTTTTAAGACCAATGTTGATATGTAGCTAAACGCGGGGCATTGATACTCATGGTCACAAGCCTTAACTCTGACATTACCTGACGATACCTTTGGACTGCTATCCGCCTACTTCTTAAGTCAGCCCTTTGCGTAACCGGGATTTCTTCAATGATATAGCATTCATGAATTGTATTGAAAAGTCTTATATTAAGCCTCGTTCAGCCATCTCTTCCTTGAACCTGTTTGTGATTCCCCATCTCTACCCCAGCTTCCCCTCGCCATAAATCTGGGGTCATGTTCCCCACGCTCCGTCGTCGGACAAGATACGCGGACATACGACGATGTGTCCGACACAGTCCGACCGAGGATATCTTTGCCCTTCAAGTTTATCATCTCGATCCGTCGACGGTCGGTAACTGATGGGTACCGAGGGTTTTGGCAGGACTCAGTCGGTTCAGCCATGGCTGTTCATATCATGCAAGTATCAGTCAATAGCCTACCCGGCAGGTTTACAAAACATCAGTATAGTATCAATGACGAAGTCGGCGCTGAACAATCTGCGACAGGGTCTCAGTGATATAAACTGGAGACTGCCATTGGTGGCCCTATGGTTTTGACTACGAGTACTGTATGAACTAATTGAGCTTTGTGCCTGAACCAAAGCTGGCGACTTTTGGAGATCTCGATCGAAGAGAAATATGACCAACATCGCTCACTAGTTGGGTAGTTATGCATAAGAGACATTTGCATATTGCTGCGAGGAGAATCTGACTGCAGGAAGGATAAAGACCTTCCGAAGCCTTGTCTTAATTGAACTATGAGCCAAGCATTGTTGCAGGCGTTTGGATATGGTCATGTTCAGCAGCTCATTGGTAGCAGTAGCCTTCTTGCAATGTCTGTATCAACCTTGTAAACTCAGACATACAGTATTGATTTCTATCCCTGAGGCACCTTTGCTTCTGGGAGTTCCAGTGCGCGCTTCAGTGAGACATTGCGACAACCCACAAGAAAGATATAATGCACCGCGCTACTATCGTGATGGCGCGAGCAAGACCGAAGCCTTCAAGCGCCCGTTGATGCGAGTATGGATATCATGACATGGTAGGCGTTTTCAGGCGTTGACCGGTTTAACATCGTGGCGTGTAGCATTGCATTTCATGTTCTCATTACGACTTGGGCGAGAAGGGCGTGCCGGAAAAGATGATCCAATGCAGATTCGCATGATCGCACGGAGTAAGCAGAGTTTGAGGATCGAACAAGATTGTGACAAGTCAAAACATCGTAGTCTAGGGTACGTTGGCCTTAATTCGGCATGGATATCTATACCAAAATTATGACAAAATCAATAATTAGAGATTACCCATGCTGCACTCCTATCTGTATCATTACGAACCGCTTTCTAGTTAGCTCCAAGTTAGCTCTGAGTAGAGTTATTGTGTATGAACCCTGATCTTCATTGCAACGTGCGATGACTTCACCATAGGTCGAAGAAAGCGCGTCAGTAGTGGCGATCCTACGCGATCTCAAAAATAGTCCATAGTTGTCGTCATGAGCGATGTCATGTTTCCTGATCGAAACCCACGACTAGTTCAGTGCAGAGGCATCGCGATGGGGTATCCAAACGAGAGTCGGAGAGAACATGAGCTGGTTTGATACCTGCAAATTCAGGACAGGGGCATGGGCTTGCCTGATGGTCGTCATAATTGCGCAGTTTGTGCTGAGCTTTTCAGGAAGATAATCGAAAGGCTGGTTATTTCTCTGATACGTAGCTGGCTACCCTGCTCATACAGCCTTACATCAAGATTGGCGGTTTCAAGACGCGTGTGATTCATTTGCATTGATTACTTTGATAATTCTATGAGGTCTTGCAGCTCGGAACTGGTTGCCACAATACCCCGGTTGAGCTTATAGTGAAGGGCCTGGCTGTGATCTGCTCTGCACTCAACTCCATTGGCCATCGGAGAACCACCTATTGGCAATCATTGCATGTGGGCTTTATGCAAACAATTATTCACACAACGTTGACAAATTCGAGACACGCATGTTGCTGAGACGGGAGAAGGCTGGTCCAGGCTGGGCAACAGATATCGGGTCGATTGATAGGTTTTGGCTTACATCTGGTGATACTGTGAAGTATCTTCACTATAGTTTTTAATGGGAAAACATAAAGTCTATTCATTGACAAATGCCGTTTGAACTACCGCAAACCCAGATCAAACAAAATGGTTGCTTGCGTGAGGGTGGTAGAGCCAACACCAGCACAAGATATGTGAGAGCCATGAGCCCGATCGTCGGGAACGCACGTTGTCAACGGATATCGGAGACTGGGGTGCCTTTGATGGAGGAAGAAAAAGAAACGAAAGGCAAAAAACATCAGGTCATTTTGGGGGAACACGACGCTCGGATCGATTGGTCATGGATCCATTTGGATATGGACATGGGCCTGGAAACGGGTCTGAAAACTCTTGAGTCTGGGCTTTACTTGACATGATCTAGAACCCCTCTTGTTCCGCTCGATGGGCGTGTGCTAGCACCCTACGTGCAGATCTGAGAAACGGGAATCAGTGATGATGTTGATAGCCGGACTTGACAGCGATTGATTGCTGCAGACTCGTGATAGTTGTAACCATTGCAGAAATCGTGCACAGCACCATATCCGTTTTCAAAGCAATTGCAACAGCTAAAACACTCGAGTCCAATTCACGGGTGTCAAGAAAGCCCCCATCAAATCGTGATGTCATTGATCGGCTAAACTGACTGGACCCTGATTTCTCAGAGACCCTCTCTCACTCGATCTCAGTCAGGCCTTCAACCATCACCACGATCACCAACACAACAGAGCAGAGCACGGTAGGACATGACACGCGGTACGCCAAAGAAACTTAACAGCCCGCAAAGGATCCATTTCTGACGGGATCTTGTCCCGCCCCTTGTCGTGTCTCAGAACGTTTGTAGACAGCACAGCCAAGTAAGTCAGTGTAACAGTTGCACACGCCCCCACGATGGCGATGATAATGTCGATAGCCACGAAGCTGCATCGCATCTCAATCGTTGGCGCAACACCAGATCACGTCGTGCATATTTGTCGCACAAGACAAGACAAGAAAAGGAGAGGAGAGAAGTGAGGCGGAGACAACATTGAATATACGTACGCAAATAGCAGGTGAGGCTTGATAGGGGGAAGCACAGCAGTCAAACGTTCATCCAGGGCGAGCAATCTGTGATCAATCTAGACATGATTGACAGTTTACGGATATGAGGTTTCTGTTTATGGAAATCTTCCCCTGGCCAAGTGTCAGCTTAGGAATGTCAATCATCAACGGTCTACGGAGTAGTTCTGCTAAGTTTGGTGATGTTCTCACCATCAAGCCCCACAACACTCACTGTGCCTGAGAGACGAGACATGGGGGCCGAGCCTGGTTGGACACGCCCTAAAGCCCCCTGTAAGCCTCCGACTCCAAAGCAGAACAAGTTGAGGATGAGGTGCGATGCAAGCCCAGACTGCGCGTCGTCCCGCCCCAGGGCCAAGCAGAATCACCTCACTCACGTTTGGGTTGCATTTGCTGCGAGGTAGGGGAGAAGAAAAGATCATCGCTTGGAGCGAATAAAACTTGACACACTTTAAACTTTTTTAGCAGCCTCTTTCCTCCCCGTCCCCTGTCATTGCCTCTACTGTGGCCTGTCGTTGTCCATTCGCTTGAGCCTTACCCTTAACCCCTGTAGGCTAGAGCTCCCGTCTTTGGTCCGATCTAGAGGGTTCGTTGTAGGCATGGAGATCGACCTCTGGATCACGACAAAGCAAAGTGCATCGTAGCAACATAGCAAAAAGTCACAGCCAAATCAAATCTTCATTGCAATGGCGCCGCCGCAAAAACCGGACTCTCCGTCGTGGGCCGATCAGGGTCCAAATGACGGTTGGTCTCTTTCTGCCTTTACTTTCGTTTATTTTCTTTTTTTTCCGAGTTCTGATTTCTTTTCTTTTTGTTCTACCGGTATCTCCATAGCCATCTCCGTCGATCGCCATCACCATCACCATCACCATCACCTCTTATTACCGGAGTTTAACTATTTTGGACCTTGCCGTGGCATCGTATCGTGTTAAACGACAAGATACCTATCAAGTTGTCACTATCCTCTCCAGACCCCTCCCAAGAAAAAGGCGCTTTTATGATTGTCTGGGGTTTCTAGACCTTGACAAATCGGAGAGTTATTAGTGTATCGATCACTGCATTCTGCAGGTCCGGTCCCTGGAACGAGAAAATTCGCCGTGGCCTAGGAAGGAGGATCTCCATTCACCTCCTGTACCTACCTAGTCTAGATTTTTATGATCATCGTCGTCATCTGCATTCAACTCTCGCCTTGTTCTCTCATTTCCCTGTTGCACTCTCCTCTCCTCGACCGCGGTTGGTTGAAGTTCATATCTATTCTTACACACTCAACTCTCCTGCACTCGTTCTCTGTCTCAGTCTGCCTTTCAGCTGTAGACACCCTCTTCTCAGCCGTCTAGACTTGGCCTTTGAGTCAAGTTGAGCTGAACCGGGGTTCAGACAGCTTCACTCCCGCGTCTAGGGGACCTGGATGCCATCATCATATCCACTATCAACTACCAGAAGAACCCACCCGTCACTTCACTTCATACTAGGCTCCCGCCTAGCTTCCTCCATCCCATTCAAGGGTTGCGGGCAGGCGATATATACACCCCTGTGGCTACATCCGCATCCAGGCTACGACGTTGCTTCACGGTATATCTGGCCAGGAACCGTTGAAGCTGCTAAACTAAGCTAAAACGAGCTAAAGTTATAGTAGTAGCCAGATCCCAGGTTCCGATATCCATGATCTATTTGATATCCTCAGTATCCGCTGGTTCCCCATCGATTTAGACCAGATTTCTTTAGCTCTGTCTTAATCACTTACGCAATACCTCCATACAACCCTACCCACTGCCCTTCTACCTTTGAGACTCTTCTGTCGAGTTACCAGACTTGTTTGCTTCTGAGAAGTTTCTCTTCCTATTCAGCTTTCGTTCAACTTTGTTTGGCTATCACAACGCTACATCGTCCCAAGTAAGGTATTCAAAACCTTGTTAACGCCCACAAATTCAATCAACTTTCAACTCAGCTGCTGCTACTGCTGTTGCTGTACCGTACACGGCCCAACCAAATACCTCCCACACACTCTCCCCCAGCCGTTTAAACGAAACCACTCTGTGGCCCGAATATTGAGCCCTCATCCCAGTCCCAAAACTAGGCCCCTCCCGCACAATCACATAGTGGAAGGAAGATCTGACAGCTCTCCGCCTTTTCAAGATATCTCCCTTCGGATCCGAAACCAAGTCCCTGAACCATATACCATACCACAAACGCCCCCTTCACGCCTCAACTTGTATTACGACAACACCACTGTAATCTTTGACATCATGGCTGGGAATAAACTCCTCGTCTACCTACTTCGACGCGATCTCAGGGCAACCGACAACCCTATCCTTCATCACCTGGCCACTTCTGACCATGGCTTCACTCATCTCCTCCCCATCTATATTCTCCCCCCTCACCAAATCGAAACCTCAGGCTTCGTTGCTGAAGGACAAAAGTCTCCCTACCCAGAAGCCCGAAGTCAGGTAGGCCGCTTCTGGAGATGTGGCCCCGTTCGAGCCAAGTTCCAAGCTGAGTCTATCTGGGATGTAAAACAAAATCTTGAGGACATCCACAGTGGTATGCTGATTCGTATTGGAAACTTTGACGACGTCCTAAAGCATTTGATCAAGTCCCTGCACCATGAACATCAATCTATTGATACGGTTTGGATGACCGAGGAAGTATCGAAAGAGGAGGTTGATGATCAGAATGCTGTAGCAGCTGTGTGTTCCGAGAACAACATCAACTTTAAACTCTGGCAGGACGAAAAGTATTACATCGACGAGTAAGTTCAGCTTGTCAAAGAGCCCATATTGAAAACTCACTAATGCTTGTAATCAGCCGTGACACTGGTTTGAATGACTCCAAGGAGCTTCCAGATGTTTTCACAACCTTCCGTAAAACTCAAGAACCCCTCCGTGAGCGTCCTCGCGCCTCTGTCCCTCGTCCGCAGGCCGGATCATTACCGCCGTTCCCTTCATCGTGGGCACCACCTCAGGAACCCCCGTTTCAGATTCCCGACAACTATAACGACTTTGAACAACGTCTCCTAGAGCCCATCAACAGTATGGTGGCAGACCCTCCAGCCTATCCTGATGATGCTAGGTCTGCACACCCATTCGAAGGTGGCGAGAACCCGGCCTGGGATCGCCTTTATCATCTCATCAAGTCAGGCTCCATGACTACTTACCAGGAGACCCGCAATGGTTTACTCGGAACCGATTACAGCACAAAGCTTTCGGCATACCTGGCACTCGGATCTATTTCGGCTCGCTCCATTCATGAAGAACTTGTCAAGTTTGAGAACGGCCAAGAACAGTCCTACTCTCGAGCTATGGGTTTCGGACAGGGCGAGAACGAAGGCACCAAAGCCGTCAGATTTGAGCTCTTGTGGCGGGACTACATGCGATTGTGTACTATGAAGTTTGGCTCACGTCTTTTCAAGCTTGATGGTTTTAAGGGAGCCAGTGGCAAGTATGATAAGAAGTGGAAGACAGCTCTGAAGGACAAGGCCGATGCCGATCAAGATCCTTCACCCGAGGAACTGGGTGATATCATTGAGAGGTTTCTTCGGGGAACAACCGGAATGGGCCTGATTGATGCCTCACAGCGAGAACTCTATCATACGGGCTACACCTCGAACCGAGCCCGACAGAATGTCGCCAGCTTCTTTACAAAGCATCTTGGCATCGATTGGCGCTACGGAGCTGAATGGTACGAAGCCATGCTGGTAGATTATGATGTGTCCTCCAACTGGGCGAACTGGCAGTACGTGGCTGGTGTCGGCAATGACCCCAGAGGTGATGCACGCATCTTCAACCCGATCAAACAAGCATTCGACTATGATAACAACGGCAGATATGTCCGAACTTGGGTGCCTGAAGTCAAGCATATCGAGAAACTGGAAAATGTTTTTCAGGTATGGACGACAGGCGACGATGAGCTCATCAAGTACGGCATCATTGATGACATAATGGTCACTCATCCCATCATGAGGATCGATTTTCAGGTCGATCGAAAGCCTCGTGGTACTCGACGACCTTATCGATGGAGACGGGGAGGAGCTGGGCGTGGTGGCCGCCGAGGCGGAGGTCCAGGAAATGGTTCGGGTGACTACAACGATGGCCGACGCTCGTACCACAATGGGCCATCCTCACCCGAGAGCGATCGCCAGTTTTACCATGGAGGTGAACCCTACATGCAGAACAGTGGCCAGCCACGAAATGGTTGGCACCAGCGGGGAAACCAGATGTCGTGGCGAGGCAACTCTAACGGGCACGGTCCTAACAACCACGGGTCTTCTCCTGGACGAGGAGGCCACATGGCTCCTTTCCGTGGTAACGGTTTCCAGCGAGGATTTAACACTAACCATTTTAATGCACCACCTAGGCAATACATGCCTAATCCTCCTTGGCCTCCTCAACAATTCCCTCCTCAGGCCTATCATCACCAAATTCCTCCTCACCTTGGGCCTCATGTCTAGCAGACAGGAGCCAGGCCACCCTTCCCACCACAGTGGGCTTTTGATTCCGTTTGGCAGTGCTGGTATTGGAACCAATAGACAATGGACTATTGGAAAGCGTAATTATGCTTCTGGGTTTCCTCTCTCTCTTATTTGTCGGTGGAGTAAAGCGATAAGGGCACACGATACCTGTTATTTTGGACAAAAGTTGACACTGCAGTCAATGGAATGATTAAGGTTGGTAAGGTATATATGTATTTATAAGAAACATTCAGCAGGATCATGGATGTCCTTTCGTAGGACAAGCGTGAATATACACAAGTCTGTTTGGTTTTAGCGTCATCACTTCAAAATCTTGTCATTCCTGATGACTTCGAAGCCGTATCCATTTTGACACTAATTTTTGACCTCTGGCTCATCACAGCGTCTCGTTCCAGGGTCTCCAGGACTGTTGTTGCCAAGTTGGCATGCATCTCACCTGCTCTGGTGGATCGTATACCCAATCTATTGTACCATCTTCCTCCCGACTTTCAACTATATCCGACACATAGCCCTTCAGCCTTTTGATGTCTGCGGCCTTCTCATCAGAATACTCAAGATTCACACTCGGCACAACTGCAATCTTGCGAAAACCCCGGGACCACATGTCCTTACAAAACAACTGGGGCTCGCCTTGAAAACACTCTCCTTTGCGAGTATCTCGAAACCGAAGACCATGCAATAACGGCGCCGCAGTAAACGCTGTAGCCCCGTTCCAGCAGGCGAAAACCTGGAAGGGGTGTTGTGCATCGAAGCGTGAGCGTGTTCCTGGGGCGTTCCAGAAGAGGTTCCAGGCTGAATTCCAATTTCCGTCCGAGCCAACTTCAAAAAAAGAGTCTCCTGCAATAGTACGGGCTATCCAGATATCGTAAAAGGTTGGGTCAGGTCCTACGTAGGTCCAGTCCATGGCGCATGTCATGTCTGCGTTGAGACTGCGCCGCTGAAGTGCGAGTTCGAGAATATCTTCTGTGCAGGCGGAGACATCGTTGATGAAAAGCACTGTTGCTTCGTCTGTGACATTGACTTTCTCTTTGTAAAGAGGTGTGAGGGCTAGGTTGCGCAGTTGGGCGAGCTTGCGGATACGGGCATTTCCTTGTGCTGGGTTGATCCTGGAGCTGTTGTAGAAATAGACCAGTCCTAAGTCTTCCAAGAAGGGCCTCAGAGCCGAGAGAATATCGGATGTGCCGTCAGGGGAGTTTCCTTCAACGATAGATAACGCGCAGCGATGGGGTCCAAGGAAACGAACAGCTTCGACGATGCTGCCCATTAAGCGCGGAAGAATGCTTATACAGTTCCGCAAGTTGAGGGCAAAGAAATAATCAATATGTGAGTCCTGAAACTCATCTCCATGTCGAGACTCTTGGAGAGCCTTGTAACGGTTGACATTTAGAGCAGGGCATTCTAGACGGGGGATAGCCGTCGATGATGAGTTGAAAATAGCTGCTATGTAGGGTGATATTCGCTCAGCAGACAGAATAGTACCTATGAGAAATGAGTACCCGGCCAGATGTAGAGGTCACGATATACTCACCGTTTGAGATTGTTGGAGTAGGAGTAGGAGCAGAAGTTACAGTTGGAGTTGGCGTATGCGAAGGGCTCTCTCCAATCTTAGCACTTGTTGTCGTAACTGTTATCGTTGATGTCAAACCGGGGGCGTTCTCAACCTCCTCTTGCTGAACAGGAGTATAAGAACCTGGGCGCCAAGTAAGGTGATCGCGCCCAAGATAGAGACTCGTAATAACAAGTAAGAAGCAAAAGACTGCCAGCAGTGGTGCTATAAACCTGCGATACATGACTTCAACAAAGCAAAGAGCTCACCACATGAGTTCATTGCTGATCTAGAAATTATGAAAAAAGAAAGAGAACGACTTGGTGCAGAGCAAAGAGGAAAGCGGTTAGTCACAACTAATAACCAACAGCAAGTTTCCTTGTAAGTGACAGGGGATCATCATACCAGTACGGAGCATGTGATGTATATTTTTGGGTTGTCTAAGCGCCCGAGTCCAAGTGAGGATACCCCGGTTGTTTGATCTTCCTCAGAAGACCAATGGTGGCTCATAAGGCTGAATGGCATGTTGAAGTGCTAAACTTGATGAAGACTGATCGGATAAGCGTGCTGCTTGATTATTTATGCATCAAATAAACTCAACAGTACAATGTGGTCTTCCAACAATTGAAGAAATCAGTGTAGATCTTCTTCTTGATACAGCAGCACCCTGGACTTGAAGCTGCATGTTGGTTGTTAGTCGTTGCGAGAACCCACTATTCAAATGAAAGGACACTAGATTGTAACCAACATTTCACCATTGAGCAATGGCAGAAAAGCACGAAAGGGGATCCTTAACTGACGCAGTTTCAGAGAGAGCCCAGTGCCAAAGTCTTCTGTTGATAGATACATAGATACATGCATGAGATGACTCTCAGAGACTTATACTGGACGATAGACATCGTCGAGAATGTATAGTCCTGCAAAAGAAGTCCTCTATATGTTCAAAACGGGACAATAAAGTAGTCGTAGGAAACCAAAACAAGGAACGACCCAATGGTAGACTATGTGCATGCGCCCCAAGTCCTCGGGTCCTGGTGGCTCAACCAACAACTACACCCATGTAGGTTGAGTCTTGGAAACTGAGAATAAGAGCAGAAAGCTTGGGTCAGTGTGGTAATAAGGAGGTGTTTCGACCCTCTAGTATCTTCATCGTGAATTACCATCTTGTATTCTCTCGGAGTCTCTCTGGCCCTCTCTTCATGTTGGAGTCACTCAACCTTCGCGATGAGGTTTCTTTCCTTGTACCATCTACTAATAGCCTCTCAAAATTTCCTATCTCTCAGTGTCGCTCTCCATGCGGTATTTCCCCCTACAACGAAAGCCCCTTTTCTTCCACAACCGAGCAACATTCTCGAGCCACGGGCTATTAGCACTGAGCTCTCGACATGTGGCTATTTGGACGGTGATCCCAAAAAGAAGAGAACTGCCGATTCCGGTTTCAACTGTCGGGTTGATACACGCAATGGGCTCTGGGGCTTCTGCCCTACAACTGTTCTAACAGCTTCGGACTGTGGATTAGCGGGGAGTTGTGTTGATCGCCATGACTGCTCAGATGGATGTGGTATGACTGGCAGCAAGGGCTTGACGACATTTACTTGGTATGCTCTACTATGGATTAACACTCCCAGGGCCAATCACTGACCTGAAGATTAGTGATCGCAAGTCATTCTGTTCCATGGCCCTTCTCACCTTTGGTGTGGATCAGACATACTCCTACATCGCCTGCGGAACTAAAGCCATTACCGATCATTACTATATAACCCCAACCATCGGTACTACCACAACGTCCGAGTCCAGTGAATTAAACACATCAGAGGCATCACAAACATCTTCAGTCACCTCCAGTGATACAGCATCAAGCACCACCGATATTACACAAAGCGCTTCGACAGAAGCGATAAGCAGTTCTTCAGAAGACGATTTATTATCTGGAAATTCCTCCCCTGATCTTGGTGCTATTATTGGAGGAGTCATTGGAGGGCTCGTTGTTATCTGCGGCACCATAATTACGGCAATATACCTGCTTCGAAGAAACCGAAGCAAGCATACCCAGGCGGGCACAATAGAGCAAAATACAGAGGACCATTCCACGGGGCATTGGAGACGCTGCAAAATTAAAGAGCCACAGGAGCTTGGCGGCTGGAACATACACGAAATGCCAGTGAACGAACAGAATGAACGTCGAAGCCCAGCGGAACTTGCTGCGTAACTTAGCAGACAGAGGAGGACATTTGAATGAGTATGGTCATCGATCATACAGGAGTTTTAGCCCATGGAGTATTGTATCATCAGTTATAAGGGCAGCCACTGGATGTGAATCGTGAAGAAAAATTAAATTGCGAAATATGAGACATAGGCTATACATATCCAATCGAGAAAACCGCCGTCCCCAAGTAGCAGCTGGACTGGTCCGACACGCCGTACACCGATGATGCTGATAATAAACCCGGGAGCGCCCCAAGGGAGAGGTAAGAAAACTCCTATGGGACCTTAATCCTGAGTGACGAAAAGATTTAGATAAGTTCAGCGGATCTTGGTAAATCTTCAGACCAGTTATTTTGGTACCCTGTTTTGATGCCGGGAGTTTTATTACCCCCCGAGGTGCCCGTATCATCAAATAAAATAATAAGACAAAAGAAAAACAAGACACAGACCCAAAAGCAAGCACCACAGTTCATGGCCATTGACAGTGAATGTGAATTGGGGCAGGAAAGTTGATCATGCCTATTCCGTTTAACCCAAGACTTGCTTCCTCGAAAATGCTGTGAGCCAAAAAGCCCAATACTCAGGTCTGATTTCTGCTGCGGCCGTTAAAGTTAAAATATCGTACAAATGGTAACATGACGGTCGTAAATTCGGCGAATGAGGTATTGTATATGAAGATATACTCAGACAGGAGTCCAGTTCTTGAGCCATGGGTGAGATTGGCTCAGTTCCGGAATGACAGCAGTGCTGAGGCTGCGCTCTCCAACTATGTTTCCCAGGGAGTGGTTGATCATTTGTAAAGTAGCACGGCGGGAGGGCTCGATAGCGACGGGAAGAACAGTTGGGGGTGGAATTGGCGCAAGGGAGTTGGGAGAAGGAATAAGATCGAGGTTATCCAGGATAGTTGAGTCAAACCGACCAGTCTCCTTGCGGTAGCCGACATGGCTTGAAGGTTTGAACGATGCATCATCCTTCGACCACCAAGTCCAGTGGCGGTACTCTCGATGGTGGCCTCGTTCAAGCCAAGGGTAAAGATCAGGCTCGATAGTTTCTTTGGGAATTGAACCAAAGGGGAGCCAGCCATAGAAGAGGGGCCATGGATCTCGAAGAGTCAGTGTATGACGATGTTGAAGTAGGGCAGCACGAGGGACAGCCGTGCTTAGGTCCTGGTAGGCAGTAACCGTAGGATCATCTTGGTATGATTGAGGTGCCCCTGTCCATACCGCAGTAACAATATCTGGACGAGACAAGGTATCGTACGAGCATCCCTCGTCAAGCGTAGTCAGATAGTTGCGAATGAAATCCAAGATTTTGGAGTTCCCAAGAAGGAAGAGGCCATGCCACCACATGGCTACACGAGGACGGCGGAGAAGAAAGACTTTGATAAGCATCTCAAAGTCGTAGTGTTTGAAGGCGGGCTGAATGACGCTGGTGATGGCAGCCAACCAGGGACTGACGAGGTTGCACTGGATATCCGGTTGCCAAAATATGCTCCAGAGTACTGGCCCCAGAGCGTAAGGATGCATGCTCAGCGTCATGTAGTAGCGTGCTTCCGCTGTGTATCGATGAATATTGGCTGCCCGATCAGCATCCATGGGGGTACTCTTTCGTGGTTTCAGAGATGGCCTAGGTAAATGTGGTTCCAGCTTGGCCATGCGATAGAATGGGATTGCAAGGGCTGCAAGGAAGCCTGCCTTGATCGGTGACAAGGCACTTGGATCTTTAGATCGGCAGGGTTCATGGCCAATACCAAACAAGTTACAGAACTCGATCAAGAGGTCCGTAGCTTCGGTAGGAGCTGGGGGCTCCGCATCGCTGTCAATCGAGACTTGACCTTCGGTAGCAATGATGAAGCGCACGTCACTGGTGAACTTTGCATCCCATGGTGCACATGGGCCCCCTTGGCCATCAGCGGCCCAACCTGACTGCGACGCCAGAATCGCACAGAGCCAATGCACGAGCCGTGAGGAGACACCTTCGCGGAGATGAACCAGGATCTCATTCCGGGCGAGATCCCCGACCGTGTTAATCGGGACTGGGCGGAGACAGGAGTCGGTGAAGTGGACCTTTCTGTTCTGGAGTTGCAGTAGTCGTGTGGAGAGAATGTAGGACCAACACACGGTCAAGATGGCGAGCCCTTGCGGGGCATTGGAGGCATCAGCAGTGCCAGCTGGATTGCCATAGTGGCAGGCGCTTGGATCTGAAGAGATGATGCAGTTGATGGGTGACGGATAGCTGAGGCGGAAATATTTGGTGGTGCCGGTAACATTGTCGAGGTCAAAATCAGGTCCGTCCCGAATGTGAGGTTCCGGATCCGGGACAAGCCAGGTGGGGGCTCCGGCCAGGACTCCCTTTGGCGGCACGGATTCGGGAAGGGGCGGCATATCCTGGAGCATGATAGACGGATCGAGGCCCGGGGGAAAGGTGCCTCTTGGTAGAGCCAGCGCCTGGCTCACGAGTTGCTGCCATGTATAGCGGCCATTATGAAAGATGCGACGGACGTCGACTTGCTGGGGGATGAGGGGATCGTCCACATTGTCGGCGACGGCAAGGAATTGCTGCTCGTTCAAGGTCGGGAAAGGTTTGGAGGACCAGAATGAGTCTGGCGCAGTTGAAGCAGCGGTCAACTCAGTGATTTGGGAGGCATGGGTTTCTCCCTCAACATCTGAATGAGCACTTGCATTTTCAGGCTGGGGTACAACTGCGGCTTCAGAGAGGCCAGTGACAACGGTAGAACTCCAAGCAAACGGGCGATCAAAAGAATTGTCCAGTTCGTAGTCACCGTTGAGGACCCAGGACCGGACATGGTCCATTCCTAGGTCCCATGTCATCTTCATTGTGACAGAGGAAAATGTGAGCTTGCTCTAAGTGGTCAGCCAGTCGGTGTAAGTGTTCAGGACGACAACAAGTCCTCTTGACGCAGGGTTTTGGAGAGCTGGGTACAAGCAAAAGGAGAACCTCTGTAGACACAAGATGGAAGAGAGAAAAGGATAATAAAAAAGGAATTGAGGTGCGAGAGACATTCGAGGTAAATATGAATGAGAGATATGGGGATGGAAAAGACAGGGGACAGTGTAACAGAGAAAAGCTGAAGATTCCGGTGGCCACCCACCCTGGGAGACGTTGTGTTGTATAAGAAAAGAAGCAAGTAAGATGCAGCAGAACTGACTACAGTCAAAAGCGTAGAATTTCGGGCTGGGGCAGGTATGGCTGTATTCGGACTATTGATACGCGGCGGGCCTCATCTCGCATGCCCATTGTTTGTGCTTGTCAGTTGGACCATGATGCCTGTGTTTGACAGCAGTTGTCCAAGTCATGACAGTGTCCTTCCTTGACCATGCCATCTGTGTAGAGCACCGAGAAACTATAGCGGGTACCAACGCTGGTTGGTTATGAAACGGGCTCAGCTGGTTCAGCTGGGGGTGTAATGGAGACGGAGATGGAGATGGAGTGTCGGAGGAGCCGGGTCAGAGCCAAAGGAGGATCTGGAAATGACATGAACAGTTGAGAGGTTGAGAACGGGAGAGAGACACTAGACAAAGAGGGTCAGGTCAGAGAGCATCAGAGACAAGACACGGGAGCTTGCAGGAAAATGTCAAAAGTTGTGGACATATCAGAACCCCTGTCAAGGTTTTTGGTCTGGCAGCGTTAAGTTTCCGCGACGAGAAACAGAGCAAAGGCAGTATTGTAAGATGGAGAAAAGCAACTTCAGGTGGTTCTGGTTGCAGCAAACTAGGCAATTGGAGGGACGGGGGGGAAACATGGGTGTCACAAAGACAGGGAGCATAGTCTAATGAGGCGTACAATAACTACGAAGCGGAGATCAAGCCGTAGGCGAAGCGGAGATGGCGACGACAAGTTCGGCAGAATAGAAACGAGATTTAGAATTAGCAGAGGCGTTGAAGAAAGGGAAGAAAAAAGAAAAAGAAAAGAAAAGACGGTATAAGAGAGGACTGAGTCGAGTGATGATGGAGGATGACGGTTTAGAGAGGATTGAGTGGATGATGGGCATTCAGCACGGGGCAGGGACAAGGGATACATCGACAGGGATGGAGCCTTTTACTTGTCTACAATTCTTTCTTTTCTTTTTCCTCTGCTTCCTCCACTTGAACACGCACTCACTCGCAGTTAGGTTACACTTTTACTCTACAACAGGCGGCTGTCAGTTGCGGCGCAGGGAGGTCCCGGACCGCAAGGCAATGGGTCCCAATCCCAATCCCAACATCGCTTGCTTGCATAAGGGCAGTTTAGTGAGGTGGATGGACGTGGATGTGGGCGTGGAGAGGGAGGGGCATTTCTCTGGACACTTTTGTTAGTGTCAAGTCTTTGCTTTTGCCTGTGTGCTTGCTTGTCGACAAAGAGGCAGTGCCGCCGTTGAACAGTCCACGTTTCAACGCTATAAAGACCCTTTTGCTCTTCGATCGTCATACAAACGAGGTGAATGACTCGCTAGATGCGGTCAAATAACCCCAATAGTAGACTTCAAGGGTACCATCCTTGATATTGGGACCTCGGGATAATGGAACGTATTCCCCAACCCTCGACCTTTCAGCTGGGTCAATATGCACCATGTCGCGCCTCTAAGCTGCAGATGGCCTCGGCTTGATCAAGATATGTCATATGGTCCGGGAGCCTCCATGTTGGTTGCACAGTGGTCGATAGACGTCCACCGCATATTCAGGGTTGACTCAGCATCAGCAACAGCATCATCTGCAGCTGCAGGCGCCAGCAAATGCTATGCACCTGGGAGCTGGGGTACCCTCTGCCGTAGCGTTGCAGCGCGGGATCTGGAGTCTGTGGTCCAGTAGCTGGCGCCATGACATCGCATGGCATGACGGATAGTCGTGATAGCCGCTGATTAAGTTGAGCTCGCGGACCAAGAGCCCGGCTGGCATTACAACCTGAGACACATCATGTACGTGCGTGTGTGCGCACATACATACGTGCGGTGCAGCGTGCCTTTAGTGGCATGAATTACGTGCCGGCCTAGAGGGAAATAATCGAAAAAAGAAAGGTTGAGACTAAGACAGTCGGGCAAGGAAAAAGAAAGCAGAGGGCCCCTAACTTGGACCCGAAAACAGTTTGACAGTGAGGAGACCTGGGTTTTGATAGCCTATTACTGGAGAGGAATAGCCTATCATCACGATACGTCGTTTTCTACCAGGAAAGCCTTTACAGTAGCCGGTTGACTCTATCGTGGAATGCTATTCCGTGTTATCGTAAGTACCTTACCTTAGAGTACTTGTTCTGACAGGCAGTACCGTTGTTATAGTGGCCAGCCAGTAACTTTAGTGCATTCTTAGGTATCCATGATATTCCCGGCAGTCAGTATCTCGGCCTCTCCCGCCTTCCCTAGCTTCCCTTACTATTGGGTTGAATCATCACAACCACCCTCACATGAACGGCCGATCCTACTCTGTCGTCTGTTCTCACATTTACTGTGCGTCTTATCACGCAGAGATCGATTCTCTTCAGAATTCCACGCCCCGAGTGCAGCCTCAACTGGGAAACCATTCGATAGGTTCACTGAGGCACCTACAGACGGATACTTACACAAGCATCAGCGGTACGCTTCCGAAACAGCACTAGACTAGTTCGGTCCGGAATATTTCCTGCCTCAAAAAAATTGTCCTGCACCGACGATCAAGCAAGCAAACAACAGCCGGCGGCACGCGCAATCCTTCCCAGTCTATCACACTGCACCGAATAGCCTGTAAGTTTCCTCGATCGGACCATTGTTTGCTTCCTCTTCAAGCCACATGTTTTACATTGCGACATCGCACAAGGTTACTGACTTGATATGGGCAGATTCTGCATCCCCAGCTCCACCTATACGACACTATTTCAGAGCAAACCACCGTAATCACCGACAATGAAGAGCAAACGCGCAAGAGAGGCCACCGAGGTCGACGATAAGCCCATTGCTTCTGTTGATTCTGAGGCCCCAGCCAAGAAGCGCAAGCGCAGCGAGGATGACGGTGCCGATCTGAAGAAGGCTAAGAAGGAGAAGAGAGACAAGAAGTACAAGAAGGAATCGCGCAAGGAGCGCAAAGAGAAGCGCAAGAACCTCCAGGATCTACCCGAACAGGACGATGACGAAGAGGCGGCCGAGGATGCTCCAATGGCTGAAGCTGATGACAAGCCTGCGGATGCGCCAGTAGAGGCAGATAAGCCCGCGAAGAAGGACAAGAAGAAGAAGGACAAGAAGGCAAAAACCGACGAGTCACAACAAAAGGACGACGCCAGCGCCGATGCCGAACCTAAGGAGGAACCAAAGAAGAGCAAGAAGGAC
The DNA here is from genome assembly GCA_014898885.1 of Fusarium lyarnte (nom. inval.). Classification (NCBI taxonomy): domain Eukaryota; kingdom Fungi; phylum Ascomycota; class Sordariomycetes; order Hypocreales; family Nectriaceae; genus Fusarium; species Fusarium lyarnte (nom. inval.). The sequence continues at coordinate 182,495 of JAAVUB010000126.1, forward strand.
AAGAAGAAGCAAAACAAGGCCTCCGAGACAACGACCGCCAACGATGAATCTGCTGCTGGCGCTGATGCAGAGGCTGCTGATAGCAAAGGAGACCGTCACATTGTCTTCGTCGGCAACCTGCCCTTCACCGCCACCGCCGAAACAATCAAAGCCCACTTTGCCTCTCTCAACCCAGTGTCAGTTCGCTGCATGAGCGATCCCAAGGATAGCAAGCCCTGCCGTGGCTTTGCCTTTGTCGAGTTCGAGAAGGTCTGGCATATGCGGACATGTCTCGACAAGTTCCACCACTCCGAGTTCTCAGATGGTGTCTCTTATCCCCGCCGCATAAATGTCGAGTTAACGTAAGTCGCTTTCGTACTTCTGTCTTCATGATAACTCACCTCATTGCTTTGACTCCACACCCCTTTCCCTCAGCATGATTCAATACAAAAGCACCTCGATTTGTGTAACCATCCCAGGGTGACTAGTCTTGACTTGAATCACGCTCACTGCTGCTTCACCGACACTCACCTGCACGAACAGCAATTTCATACATGACTAGAACACACGCTAACTCTGTGTAACAGTGCCGGTGGAGGTGGCAAGACAAAGCAGCGCCAGGATAAGATCAAGGAGAAGAACCGCAAGCTCGACGAGAACCGCGCCAAGCGTATTGAGCGTGAGAGGACGGCAAAGGAAGAGAACAAGGGCAAGGGTGACACTCGCAAAGCTGGAGAGGATGGTATTCATCCAAGTCGACGTGCCCACATTCCTGGCAACCGCTGGTAGAAACAGCTCACCAGGCCTCGAGTCAAGGTTGTGAAGCTCAAGAAAGAGTAGGATTGTGAGGGTCTCTGAATGTGTTTTAATGATTGTACTGGGATCGGATACACAAAAGTTGATTGTGCATTTATATGATAGTGAGAGATACCCAAAGGAAGTGGATCCTTGACCTCACGAAGAAGAGCATAGAACAGACGATGAATTATATTTCTACATCCACTACTCTCTTCGACAGATTCTGAGATATTTCCGCTCCAGGTGAAGGGCCCATATAAGCAGACTGTTGATCGTATATATCAACCATTGTAGACTGTAGGTTCTTTTCTGTTTACGCTCCAATTTAAGTGAACGTGTACTCTAGTAGGAGTTCTAAAAAGCAATGCAACTTCTTTCGCCCATAGCGATATGCCAAAGAGACCAGTTCATAATGAAGACAGACAAATTGGCCGCTGCTGGAAGAAATCCAGCGACTATACATCACAGAAACGACTTGCCAAACTGCAAGTCTCGAGATAGTGAAAGCTAAACACGAGGCATGATAGCCATCTTCATTCAAAATACCTCCACAGGTAAAACGGACACTTGTCGAAGAAAACACCACAAAACAATCGCAAGCAGTCATCTGTCCAAAGTGCAAACCGGTTCTTGAATTACTGGCAAAATCGGTATCAACTCCGCGAGGAGGCCACAGCATGAGATATGAGCAAATAGAGATAAATAATAAAAAACAACGGTTGGAAACACGTAACCGCAGATAGTAAAACCCCAAAATTCATTCAAGAACCGCCTCGCAAGTAAAAGCCATCGTCATATGCAGTTGCCTCCGCATGATCGTTGCGAGGGTCATGATCTGGGGACGGGTATCGGGCCTCGAGAAAAAAGCAATAGCCTAGTCCAGCCCAGCCGCTCCCAGGGGATATTCCTTCAAGAGCCGCCGTCTTGTATCGCTGAATGCCTATTAAACATTCGTCCTGAGTTCTTCGTGTCGTTTCGCGTCGTCCAGACGCTTTCGTTGAGAAAATCAAGCGCGTGCTTTGCCACGCGCGGGAATAGCGTTCATTAGATGGATATCTACAGAATGGAGCACTTGTTCTTCTTTTGCTTCGAAGGTGTGGGTCGGGGGTTAAGAACAGCTCTAAGCACGAGTCAGATGCGCACCAGAGCACATAATCACGATTGATGCTTACCGGATGGCCTCGTCAAAAACGCTCTTGAGGTTCCTTTGAGTGAGGGCAGAACACTCGAGGTACTTGTAGGCCTTGATCTCCTTGGCGCAAGTCAACGCCTGCTCGTACGACACAGGCTCCATACGCTTTTGTCGAAGCGACTCGAGGGTTGAAGCGTCTTCTCGAAGATCAAGCTTGGTTCCAACAAGGATAATGGGAATGTTGGGCGCATGATGATCAATCTCGGGATACCACTAGAGAGGGTGTCAGCGGAGTTGACGTGTTGTGGCGATAAAGGGGCGACGTACCTTGGCCTTCACGTTGTCGAATGAAGGAGGGCTGACGATGGAGAAGCAGATGAGGAAGACGTCGGTCTGAGGGTATGAGAGAGGTCGCAGTCTGTCGTAATCCTCCTGACCAGCAGTATCCCAGAGGCCAAGGCTAATAGGCTTGCCATCTACCATAACACTCGCCGAGTAGTTGTCGAAGACAGTGGGGATGTATTCGCCGGGAAAGGCATTTGTGGTGTAGGAAATGAGTAGACAGGTCTGGAAGCACAGTCAGCGGAAGGCTCTTGTTATTAAAACCATCGCGTTGTAAGCGGCTGTTTGTTGTCCGACGTACCTTTCCAACAGCACCATCACCAGTCACTACGCACTGTAGCAGCGGTCAGCCAACCATGTAATGCGTCAGGTAACCCATCGGCTCAACAAACCTTCAATGATTGCACGCCGGGCTGAGCCATTGTTGCGATCGGTTATGGGGAGAAAGTCGAAGGAAATGGGTGTCAGATCGACGAATGGTGTGGAAGCGCAGAAATTCGTCGAAGGGCAGATGGAGATGACAGAAGCGACGATTGTTGTGTCTGCACGAAGAAGGTGGATGTAATGTAGAGTAGTAGGTTAGAGCTTGGAGAGGGGCAGGTCAAACAGGCAGGCCAGGACTCGAAGGCCGGATAACGGAAGGGTAGAGGTGCGACGATGACGATTTTTGATGCGACAAGCGGCGACAGAACTCGAATGGATCCTCAGGTGAGTTTCACAGCTGCATAAAAAGATAGGTCAGAGAAGAAACTTGACACAAAACCGAGGTGTAGTTCACGCGTTTTGTGCCGCAGAAGGTGAGGCCACAGGAGGAGGTTCAATGATGGGCGCCGCTCCACCTCTATCAGTATCAGTGGACTAGACTGGACTAGACGCCCCCAAGCCCAGCAAAGCCCAGGCAGGACCACGAGAGAGGCGTCCAGGGTATGCCACCAGTAGCCACCTCCCGTGCCACCTCAGGCCCTGTTCACAGTAATAAGCCAAGACCTAGCCTCGCCGACTAACTCATGGAACTTATCCGCTTGGGAGAGGCATAGCCTGGAGGAAAGGCCAGGAGTTGATCGCTATCAAGAGCTTGCTCAAGGCTATAGGCGCCTGGGGGTGGGGAGATACAAGGGCTCAGGGGCCAACCAAGCACCGCAATTTGGGGTAAAGGCAGCTCACCTGCTGTATCGCTGGATCCTTTCGTGGTAAGGATTCGCTGTTAATGGCCGTCTTGGCTAAGATGGACTCTCGGTTGCGGCTGGGGATGAGAATGCAGATGCCGGGTTGGATGGAAACCGAGCAAAGATTCCAGGTTTTGAAAAGAGAAGAAGGAGGAGAGTGTGCAACAGTTGAAAGAGAATAAAGGCGAGAAATAATACTCAAGCTACAGCGGATGAGATTATCCCAAGACTGCACAAGGCGCGGCTATTCAAAGTGCAGGCGGTGGCTGTCGGTGCAGATGAAAGACGGAGAGAGGCTGCGGGAATCTGAAATGGGCAGAATACCTTACAATAAGCTCTGCGCCAAAAAAGAAGTAGTGCTCTTTGGCTTTTTTCAAGACAATAGGTATGATCGAACAATTATGAGCGGTGGCGGAGAATTTAAGAAACATCTGGAGTTTCTGCTGTCATGCTATTTATCTGTCCCCAACTATTGCACATGGCAATCCCTACCTGGGAAGGGAATAAAGGAGAACTGCTACCGCTACCGTAATGAACAAAATCACCGAATCATGAAACCTGGCCGATCTCTTCAACTGAATTCAACCTCCATGACTCACGCCAACCTCAAAGCAGAAACAATTGATATCATCACAGGCTCTCTGTTAACAATCAGGTAGCGCTTCATGACAGGGATCAACAATAAAGAGGTTGGAGATAAAGGCATGAAGACCAGGGATGCATGTTGAGAGCTGTTGAAACCTCCACCGGGCGCTTAGACCCTTGCCCAGAAGGCCACTGCCTAATCCACAGCGAGAATCTCCATAATCCAATAATTTGGAGCTTCCGTCAAGTAAAATGGATCGATAGCTCAGTGGTACGAGCGAGGGATTGCAGATCCCTAGGTCGCGTGTTCGATCCACGCTCGGTCCTTATACTTATTCTTTTGCTGCTTGTTGATTGCCTGGCGATCTCATCTGATATGTAGCTCCTCCGAATGCTTACGTCGAGCTGTCGGCTTATTTGTTTCAAGAATGCTCTGAGCGTTTAATGTTTTGAACTTTATTTTCTTTTCTTTTTGGTAGAATACCGATTGGTAAGTGTTCCCTCATGTTCATCTTGTTGACTTGAAACCATACTAATAGAAACGTTAGTCCCCGGTTGATATCTCACGGAATGGCTTCAGGCTTGTTCTCCAACGTCTCCCCATGGCATATTCCCGCCATGTTCATGGGCACCGCGTTCACTCTCGGCGGTCTTCTTCCATTGAGAGCCCCAGACCGTGCTATGCGTGAGTATGGGCTCCCTGAGGGCATCGTCAGGTCCGAGCCAGCACAATTAGCATTTGGTATCTACGGCACTCGTGTAGCTGCTTACGGGGTCGCTCTGTGGATATTCTATCTTCGTGGTGAATACCATGTAGTTGATACGCTCATGAGCTTACTCTCCTTGTGGGGTGCTGCTGATTGTTGGATTTGTATCAAGGCTGGTGTGCCCAGGACAGCTGCCTGGAGATTTGTGAGCAGTATCATTATTGGCGGGTATGGATATCTTGGATTTACTGCCAAGGGGTCTCTATGAAGCTCTGCTTTGCATACTGGTAGAATTGTTCAGGTGTCTCGTGGAAGTCCTTGACTTACCTATCCTCTGGCTTCCACCTCACCTCGTTGATTTATGGTAATATCAAATGCGCATTTACAACACAGCATCATTTTCTGTACAAATTGGTTCAATTGAACTTCGAGATCTCTCAACATACATGTTACCATGATCATTTACATCAAATGCATGTAAATGGTCCGTGCACTCGAGCTCCCCTCATCGCGTATGGCTGAAGCTTGTCGCGTTCCCACTTGAATTGAACATTCATCATTGACATGGATCGATAACATCAACAATAACCGGAAATACAAATAATTCTCCGAAACGCTGTGCTCACATTACGCCCAGGTCTTCCCAAAGGTTTATGTATGAAGGCCACCACGATTTCGAGACATTATCTGCCAGTTGAGCGGCCGTCGCTCCGCCAGCTGCTCCGGCGCATCTAAACAAACACCACCACAATATGTCAAGTCTATCGCCGCCAGGTAAAGCAGCGTCGCAAGAAACGCCCGCGCGAACTCCTTCGAGAACCCCGAGCCGTCGCGCTATTAGCGCAGAGCCGTTCTCTGGCGTTCACACACCTCTCGATCGTAGCGGTGCGCGCGACTTGCGTGCCTCTCTTCGCCGTGGTACACCAGCATCTGCCGGCCGATCCAATGCGCCGACTCCTCACGCCAAAGCCGCTCGTCGGCTGCTTGACCAGCGCCGAACGGCAATGTTCACACCTGGAAAGAACCGCAGACAGAGCATGTTGCAACAGAGAGAAACACCCTTGGATATACTACGAATGCTCAGTCGAACACTAGCACCTAAGAGCCAGCCTATTCACTCGTCATCTTCGTCGTCTCCAGGGAATAAACGGAGTTCATCGCCGGAGCAAAGGGAGGAAAGCAACTTGTATGATGATGACGATGATGAAGACGACGATCTACTAACAAGGCCGCCAAGACTATCCTTGCCGTTGGACATTGAAGATGCTTCTAGTACCAGCTCAGATTTGCCTCCACCAAGGTTGTCACAATTGGATGAGGACAACTTTACTAGGCAGTCCATTGAGATGCCTCGAAGGATTGCAAATGACTCTCGGCTATCTCGAGGGAGTCCCGGCAGTGAACGCATGAGCGACTACTTCAACAATGAAGCCACAGAAGATGATATTGGCCAACAATCAGATTTCTTCCCCGGTCTGCTAGAGGATCTTCAAGCGAGGGCTGGACAGGATGATATGACACTTGAGCCGTAGGTTTATTACTGGCTAATTAGATGCAACGCATTGCTCACATATCAACAGGATTGAAGCAGACCAGACCCGGCGGATGACCGAGGGTCGAGGAAGCGACTTCAACTTCGAGTACCCCGGTGGGCTTGAGGATGGAAGTGTCTTTCAGATGTCTGATCCTGCCAACGATCTTCAAGCAACATCGCCAATCGTCGAGCCGTCTGTCGCAGAAGCCAGGGCAGATGACGCTCAGGATCCCCGCCCCGATGGTATGTACGGATCCGACTCCGATGCTGGTGGCGGAGACTTCGGAATGGACGGTTGGGATTATAACGATGGTGGTGTCGACGATCACAGCTCGATAAATGAAGAGCCAGGGCCAATACCAGAGCCAACAGTCACAACCGGGATGCGTCATGAACCAGCTGATGAGAGGCTACCTCGCGGCTTGAAAGCAAAGAAGCGAAAGCGGGTATCACAACATGGCATTGAATACCCGTCACTGCCTCCGGCTTTCGTCAAGCGAGTGGCCCAGACTGCTCTCCAGTCATCAGGTCTAAGCAACCAGCGTCTATCAGCGGAGACATTAGATGCTCTTATCCAGTCTTCTGAATGGTTTTTCGAGCAGCTGGGTGACGATCTGGGAGCCTATGCGGATCACGCGAAGCGCAAAACAATTGAGGAGAGCGACGTCTTCACACTCATGAAAAGGTATGTTATCTTACTAGGGTATCAGCTCCGTATTTTGTTCTAGCCAGAAATTCTAAATATCGTACAGGCAACGTCAGATAGGACCGCGTTCCTCCATGTTCTCCTTGGCACAGAAGCACCTCCCAAGGGAACTCCTCCAGGAGCTGAGGATGCCGGTTCCGCAGCCCGCTAAACAACGGAAGGCGAGGCGTATGTCTGGTCGAGGCGACGAGGGAGAAGGAGAAGTTGCAGAAGATGCTGAAAACACATGAGTTCCACATGGTGCATGCGTTATGAGATCTACAGTTTACAGGCCCTTTGAACGGGCTACACGACGAGCGACATCGTTTGCAGGCTTTTTGACTACCATCCAAAGCATGATGGATGTTGCGAAAGCAAGGCCATACCTAAAGCAAGGAGTCAGAAAGCCCGGTGCCGATGGACATAGAATGAGGCAACTTACCAGGTAAAGATATACTGGGCGTGGTTGTTTCGCAGGTTTACCTCGGCGGGTCGGCCATAGGGAATACCGCGAGCCTCGAAGTCGACCATTTGCATGAACTCGGGTTCTGATGTCGTTAGTAAGACATCACGAAATGAAAGATTATGATGATAGACATACCCATAGTAGCCTCAACCCAGACAGGCTGGCTACCGGTCAAAGCAGCCATCTGCTTCACATCCGGGAAATAAAACATGCCCTTCTCGGGCTGATTCTCTGGTGTAAACATGTTCTTCTTCCACGGCTCTCTTAGAAGTCCTTCGACTGTGACCTCACCCGTCGGTAGTCCATCAGGCCGTGTCCTCTTATCTCTGTGCTTCTTGTCGATCCAGCCTCGGTTCACGAGAATTGTCGTGCCGTTCTCTCGCTCCAATGGTGTGACTACCATATATCCATCTGTGCCATCTCGCATACGCGGTCCAATGAGCATTTCTTGGTCATGTCGGAAATGTCCTTTCGCTACGACACGGCGATAGTCAAAGTCGTGAATAGCATCGGGATCGATGGTTGGTGGGAGGGGTAGAGGGTCGCGGATCAGTCGGTCTTCGAATTTGGCGATCAGTTCGGATTTCCAGCCCAGACGCTGGACTTGCCATGTCCCGAGAATGAGGGCAGTGACGGGGATAATAGCTAAATCAATTAGATCACACCCTGTTCAATTGATGGGTCCAAAATCATACCTAGAATGATTAGGCCTGGGCCATGCCGTTTTCCAACACGGACAAGCTTTGGAGGTCCATCGAGAATAGAGACGAATTCTGGATCGTCGGCTGATGGCTGTTGCTTGCGACGGAAGAAGGATGACGTGAACTGCCTCCTTGGCGGTGCATTTGTGAATCTTGTACACCGGGGGATCTGTTTTGACAAGCGCAGGCTGCGCAAGACTGTATGAGGCGCGTTCATTATGTCTGATGGCGCATTGAAGGCGTCAGGTGAAGCGGTGATAGCTAGCTCGTGCTGGTAATGATGTCGATTGTGGTGGGTTCACTTGGAAATAGACCCACCCTGGACGTTGAATCCCCCAGTTAGGATCTGGTGCACCTCACCAATATGTCCAAGTAGGCAAAGCTTTTGTAATTGCGATTGAAGGCTTCTGTTAATTACCACTTCCTATCAATTTAAATGTGTTATTCAGCGACCCAGGTTGGATTTCACGATCGTATTTCAGCCAGATACTGAATAACTAACATCAAGTCTTACGGTTTTACATCAACGAATACAATTGGTCAATACAGTCAATTATACAGTGCAATACTGCTGAGTCAAGAGGGGATCCATGTGTGATGCTACACTGTATTTGTGTAACCTAGCGTCGTTGGAATCGTTTTGTGAGCTTGCGCGGGTCAGTCAGTCACATAGAGGTATGGTCAATAGGGTGCAAGTTGGAAGTCACGAACAGATAATAACTCTAAGTACCTAGTAGCTATATGGAATCCGAATTGGATTTAATTTGTCAATTGCAAGAGCACGCCTATCCTGCTGCCCTGTTTGCCTTGGCCATTGTGTTTATTCTGATGATTGATAATCGTGTAGCCTGCTTCCAAGCATAATTTCACACGGTTTATGATATCCTGTCCCCGAGGTTGAATGGTATTTCGGTCAGAAGTTGAACAAACATTGATATGATAGCTCTTACACACAATTGGCTGACCAGAAGAATAAGTGGCTCACGATACAGTGTAAACACTGCTTAGTCAAGAGGGGTTCCATGTGTGATGTTACACTGTATTGTGTAACCTAGCGTCGTTGGAATCTCTCTCTTTTTTTTTTCTTTCAAGACGGGATAATACTGATTCGATGCTCCAACATATAATTGGTTGACCTCAAGATTAGGCGATACAGTCCAGGCACTGCTTAGTCAAGGGGGATTCCATGTGTGGCATTGTACTGTGTTATGTAACCCAGCGTCTTTGAAATTCCTTGATGGCATACCTGGGCCGCAAAGTGGCTTGTTTTTCGGTGAGATGTCGTGTAACACTGCATGTGCACATGATGAGATGAACAAACGGTTCTGTACAGTGTATACACAGCTCAGTCAAGACGGGAATCCTGTGTGATGTCGTACTGTGTTCTGTAACCTAGCGTCTCTGGAATCATCATCCTCGATATCGGAGCAATTAAGGCTGCACCAAGAGCGTGCCTCAAACATCAAGTACCCCTTGAATTCCGAAAAAGCAAAAACAGATGCAATACCAATAGCTTAATACAAGCATGCCAAGATAAATTAAGAATTCATTTTCAGCGGTCGGAGATGGGTTTGTGGAAATATTCGTGCTCATCTGCAACCTCCTGCGGCCACCCGTGATGTGTAGGACTTTTTGGTCCGATTCCGATAAATCAACACGGATATTTCCTCTTCTCTCACTCAACAGATGCGCTACATTACAAACAGGTTCGGTCATAAAACTGAGACATACATGTTGTTGAGATAAGCAAGAAACGCCACGAATCACCCGCCTACAAGTAGGCTGAAGCGCCCACCTCACCTTGACTTCTTCACTTTCACCTCTATTATTCCCCCTAGCAAAATTTACAGGCTGAACCATCATGGAGAGCCTACCCAACCGACCGCGGCTCGGAACGACGGGCTGTACCGAATGTCTTCGTCGAAAAGTGAAATGCGTTTTCGACGACGACCAGGATGAGTGCCAACAATGCAGCAGACACTCTCTCACCTGCCAGCCGCAGAATGCAGAAGCACCTCCAGAAGACAGAGGTGAAATCATTCAAGAGTTCTCGCAGTTTGCCAGCAAAGTTGAGACACGAATGCTTCGTATGCAGACTGCAATCGAAATCTTGGCTCGCAGACTTGACTCACAAACCAGCCACCAAGCACACTACAGAAGTGATGGAGGCTTCCGGGGCCTGACTGAGCCATTTGAGGTTGGTATCACTTCGAAGGCTCTGAAGGTCATGATGGCTTAAGTAGTCTAACCATCTTCACATCACAGACACCACAATCGCGTTTGATGGCATCGCTTAAGGGGCTTGTACCTGACAAGCCGGTGCTGTCCAGGATTCTGGAACATAGTGCCAAGTTCACACAGAATTGGATGAGCTGGCCTCTAGCAACACTATCATACCAAAAACAGGATGACGAATCACTCCCTGTCAAAACAGTTACCGTGTTTGATGCTGGGTTTCCGAAAGACGTCGAGTCAGCGTTCAACTTCATTGACCAGTCAATGTTGTCAAGCCACCAAACACCACCAAACCCTGGCGTTACCGCAAAATGCATCGTATGGCTCTGCCTCTCTATCAAGGAATTGCCACAGAGGTTCAAATATGCCGACAATCGAGCACCACCGCCATTTGAGCCACGACTACTTATTGACAATTGTATCACCAAGGTTGAAGCCCTGTATCAACTCAGCTCAACACCGGTCTGCGATATCGACTTTGTCCAGGCCCTGGTCCTCCAAGGCGAACTACTCCTGTCCATAGGCCGCCCGATGAAGGCATGGAAATGTATCAGGACTGGTATTGACAACGCCATGCTTCTGGGCGTGCACCAGGGCCGGTCTAACCTGGATCGAGTTATTTGGGAAGAGTTATGGATTCGAGATAGACAGCTTTCACTCTTTCTTGGAATGCCCCATGCAGTCCCAGCGCAACTGGGGCCCAAGGTCATAGAGGAAGAGAACCCCGTCGCAGAGAAGAAAGCTTTTCGCCAGATCGCCACGGTATCAGGCCTTCTTATAAGCCGAAACCTGATGAAAGCAGACACCCCCAGCGCAACAATAACACGCACGCTCCAAGAAATCAAGGAATTGAAAGCAATGATTCCGGAGCACTGGACGAAGGGACACCCGAGATATGTCTCTTATCTCCCGCAGGCCTTTACCCGTGCCAATATCAAGATCCACTACCTTTCATTTGAACTTATGACACACTGGCCCAAATTTCAACTGTCAAGTGTTGATCCTCAGCAAGTTGACGACTTTGAAGCTTCAAGGAAGGCCGTACTGAAACTAACACAAGAAATCATTAAGACTCACGAAGACATGAGAGCCCCGGAAATCGAGCCGAATGCCGTGTTGAGGGCTGACTTTGTGGATTTCCTTGCTTTCAAGGCTGCGCTTGTAATGATAGCAGTGATGAAAAGCAAGAATAATCATGTGCCAGATGAAGATGCCAAACCTCTTTGGACATTGATAGATAACCTGTCAGACAGACTACAAAAGACATCCAAGGCATATGATGATGCATTTGCAAAACAGGCTTGCCTCGCTCTCAAGATTCTGTTTTGCGCAAGTGAAGGGGATTATATCTGGTGTGGAAAGCATGAAGCAGTTATCCCCTACTTTGGGAGACTCGAGACTTTTAAAATTGTCAGCGCAAATGACATGGTCAAACGCAGCCGCGACGCGCCACGACCAAGCAAGATCGTTATCAGGATCGACTCGGACCATGTCGTTTTTGGACTGCCGTATGAGCGTGTCCCGGAGCTGGAACTGGCAGCGGACTGGACTGAGTTGGGACTTTCCAGGGTGTATGGATGGAGAACATCGTTTGAGTTTGACTCTGTGACTCATGAAGGATTTTAGGATGTGTGCTGGGCACCAACCCGTCATTATAGGCGCAGAACTAAATATTGGTCAACTTTGTGACATAGTGAGACGTATTCCATTTACAACTTTTGCAGAACATTGGATGCAGATGTGCTCCAGCACCCTCAGTGATGTAACGAAGAAGCATCCATCATGCTCATTCCCATTCCCTTCCATTCAACCTCCCTCCATCGCAGCCATCATCTTTCTCATCTGTGTGCCATCACCTCCTCCAGGGGCACTCAGATACACAGCCTCTCCAAGCATACGCAACTGCATAGGAAAACGAGGATCCCCGTAATAGTCGATAATCTCCTGCTTGCTCGTCGACTTGGTCAAGTTCTGCCACTGAGTCGAGTCCATTCCTAATGCCTCACACTCCTGCTGCTTCTCTGGCGTCCACCACGAAGGAAGTACTCCTCTCCGAACTGATGCTTGTCGTAAGAAACGTTGAAAACCCCGAAGCCCGTCTGGAGCGCCGCCGTAGAGACTGTCTCTATCAGCTTGACCTTCAAGGTTATACATGTCGTCCATACGGAGGCGATAGGTGTCAATCAAAAGTCGATAGACGTCTTTCTCAGGGCGGTTGTGTAGGTAGGTGCCTTTATCAAGACGAGTAAAGGGGTTGGGAACAGACTTCTCCAGTCCCTTCTTTGGGGACTGGCTCATTTCGTCTGGGTCATGGACGTTAACATTAGCAAATGAATCTGCCTGCTTGCCACAGATCTTCTTGTGGGCTTTCCAGTTGGCCTTTTGACATTCCCGAGAGCAGTATGGTGTAGTGGAACACTTGGCACATCGCTTGAGCTGGACTGCAGGTTCTTCCTTGTTGCAGGTGGTGCAAGCAGCCATGGTGAAATGAGTCGTTGGTTGTCAGTCCCAGTCTTCAGTCCTGAAGTCTTTGGCCTCTTGTTTGATAGAGTTTGAGTTGATATCAAGAGAGGAGATGCAATTAAGACTTAAGTGATGTCGGTGGCTTAAGGTTTGCGGGGATGTGAATCAGCTAGGATCACCCTGGTCACTATCATCGATTCTCGACTCTTCTCCTACCAACTATAATGATATGATATTGCTCTGCAAGTGAGGCTCTTTCTGGCTTAGACTATTCGATATTCCCGTAAAAGCGGCCAATGGATATTTCCACTCCACTCTCACTAAAGGCGGCTTCTTTGAGAACTGTCTAAGGCACAGTGTGAACGTTGTCAAGCTCAAACAAGTTAGTGAGTCCCGTTGAGTATAAGTCTCAAGTGAGGTCTGGAGGCTTTGCGGTGAACAAGGAGAGTTGCCAATATATATAGTGCAAGTTATCAGGTAACGTTACTTGCTTCCTGACGGTTTGCATTTGCAGCCAAACAAGAATGTAGTTTCGGCTTGTCACCGGATGCTTGCTGCAGTCTCGTGCTCCTCAGACGGATTGCCCTATGATGGCTTAGAAGTGATATCTACAAACAAGATAATTCTGGCTGACAGAGATGATCCACACGGCGTTTGAGATGGCCAATAACACCAGCCCAAGTAAGTGAAGACAACTGGGAGGATGTTTGTTGAGAGAAACATGTGTTACCTTGAATCTTTGCTAGCATCTGGCCAATTGTCTTTACTCTAGGGAAATGCTAGTGACAAATTTGTGTGAACTGGGCGTTGGTATCAAGGGAAAGGAAGCAAACTAAGCTTTGAGCATGTCTAGTACATATTGAGGCCTGAAGTGTTTCTTTCCATACTCTTGGAGCCCAAGCGACCTGCGTCTGTTGCCCGTAGGAGATGGCCGAAGTTATCGTACGACATCACATCAATTTATTATATAGCGCTTATACTAAGTCTACTTAGCCAAAATGGAACCGCGGGCATGGTCCAATGACAAATACTAACTAGCAAGTACCGGACAGGGGTCTATTGTGGTACACCATGAGGGAGAGTGCCTTTTTCTTCCTTCAGTCTTTACTGTACGTTTGGTTTGCATCATGAGTTCTGTCTGTTGAGACACGTGGAAACGACCCCCAAAACATCGCCATGTGTGGTCTAGATTTCTGACGGCCGACAACCTTGCAAATGGGCCCGGATCGTTTAGGCCGGGTGGTGTTATTACCGCTCCAGGAACCAAGTGCGGGTATGCATAAGTGATGGATGGTCAACGTTAAGAGCTTAGGTTGCGATCTGTGATCTGCAAACTGCATAACCGGCAGTAGCTTGATCTTGGCTTATCTTTGTGACTTACCTACCTATCTAGGTAGGTATATATCGAGTGGGTCAATTGACCCCTGTAATATAGATTTCTGGATGACGATGACCCATAATTGAACTCACCCGCTCGTCTCTTGACATCTCGACTACCCCGAGCTGAGAAGCTTCAGATCTAATATAGCAATATAAAGCGATATAGTTTGCCAACAGTATACAACTTCGAGCCCAAGAGGAGTGCTCAAATGACTGGATCTGTGAGTGGAAAGCCCATTGCCAAAGCATTCATCGACATCTCGATGCTAAACCCACCTCAAGAGTGGGAACCCGATCCTCTCAGAAACGTACGAGACCCAATAAATCACACAAAATGAGGACGCAAAGATGCGGATATTTAGACTCTCCAATCGAAATCCGACTTGAAATATATAGCCTTTCTCATCGGTCGATTTAACCGAGGCGACCACCCATATCGGACAGTTGGAGGCAGTCATTGTAAGTTTATCATGGTCAATGTACTTCACGATCGACGGAAGCAAACAATGGAACCAGCTATACTATAAATCTGCAATCAAATCCACCATGAGGCGGTCCCAATTCTTTACTCGCAGAAAGTCTTCCGCATCAACGGGGCGAGTTGTATGTCTCGATTCATGGATCAAATCGAGCAGACAAACACGAAGCTGATTCAGCATCTGGATGTCTACATACCTCCTAATTGTGGCAAGTCTCCGTGGATGCATGCTTTTCATACCCTGCCCGAAGCGACCCTGGGTCTGAAGAGCGTAGTCGTTCGGTAGCGGGGGTATATATGACAACCTCTGGGAAGAAAACGTGGGAACAGATATAGCTTTTGCTCAGGCCCTCGCGGGACTTTCAAAATTGGGAATAGAGAGCCTAAGACCAGAGGGACCATACACTAAACGCTGCCCTGTGTACTTTCGACATAGGTTTGGAACGCAAGTGGTTCAAGTTGAGGATGGTTGTCCGCGTCCATTCAGAGGAGACAACGACGATGACGATACTTCCAACTGAAGGCAGACACTTTACAAACCTTCAGAAAGTACCAGCAAAGGACAGCGCCCTGAACCCATGGGAGGAAGATTGCCAGTGAAGCTTTCGGGTTAACGAGTATGAAACTGGCCCAACTGTTCCTTTCCATTTACACAGAAATATTATCACTATGCACATTAGTTGAGCCATAGAATGGAACCACGATCATGCATTATCCAATGCCGGTATTCGGATAGATACAGAAAGATTCATGAAAGTGTATTTATTGTCTTGGTCACCATGGTCTCAATCTGTTGCCATCTGCGCCGCAAGAGTTCCCGCTGGCTACTCGAACCACCTTCTACCTCATCTATATCGCCTAGAGTCTTTCCGATGATGTCCAAGAAATCTTTCAGTGCTGCCAACAACAATTCATCAACATCAGCCTGCGATGAACGCCCCTCGTCTTGAGCATCAAAGAACCGCTGCCATTGTCTCTGTGTACAGCACAGCATTCGCAGAGCGACCTGAGTTCTGTGACACCCTAATGTCTGGTCATCGAGAGTATATCTTCCAAGAAAGTTGATACTTTCAAGGTCGGCACGCTGTGTCTTGTTCAGCTTTGGAAGAATCACTTCGTCTAGGTAGACCTCGTCCCAACGATTCGAATCCAGAATGAAACCGTATTCGGAAAGAAGAAAGTCGTTTGAATGAGGCCCATACGATACGTAGACTTCCTCACCTTGGCGATAGACTTTATCCGCCTGAACACTGTATCCTAGGGCTGAATAGGCGAGCTTGCATCCTTGATCAGCATGGTTGAACAGGTCGGCTGTTGGCATGCAGACTAGCCGGTCAGCATGGGCGTAGCTTTTCATCTTGGGCATGCTGTTGTAGAAGGTTCTGGTGTTGATGAGCACCCAAGAGTATAGATACTCATCCCTGGTCAATTTTGGGAATGCTTTCAGAACAATTTCGCACTCGCGTCTGAATGTAGTATTTTGATTATCCAGGATATCTTTGGCCCTCTTGGGCAGAAGGGCTTGAAGTTCACTAGGCCACATCATGGGCACACCGGCCTTTAGATCTTCCCGGGTTGGTAGGACTGTTTTCCATACAGAAAAGTCTTCACTTTCGTCAAGAGCAATTTCAGCAGCCAAGACGCCATGAACTGAGACTCCCTGCAGGGCTTCGGTGATGTTCTTTGGCACTGTATCAATAGTGCGAAGTGCTTTCATTGGCACACTCAGAATAGTTTCATTTGGCTTGGGAAAGATTAGATTAATTTCGAAAGGAGACTTATTACTCACCTTGATATCGCGAGTTGCGACAATACCAATACCTCGACCTGGCAGAATTCGAGGTTCAACACCCTTTAGCTTGACTCCTTTACTTTCTGCCCATGGCAAGAAAGCAGGATCAATGAGCATTTTGAGCCAAATTCACTCTCACAAGGAGAAGTTAGGAAAGGAAAGGAAACGTCGAATCAGTAAAAATATGTGTTACATGTTCCCTTTGACTCATTCATTCACTCTCCCATGTTAGATCCTTTGCAAAGTTTCTACTGGATGGCGAGCTTAATGCTGCTGAGTAAGCACCCTAAAACCCGAAGGTCGGCGCTGAAGCTACGGCCACGTGATGCCATAAGCGTCATAGCTAGCTCTCATAGCTGCTCTGCCTTCAGTCATGATGGTTTGGTCTACATCCATTCAAGCCTTGTTTGACCAGACATGATCGGAGTTGGTTCTTGCCAGTAACTTTTTGCTTTACTTATTTAACCGTCCGATTTACTTGCTGCACAACTAATTAAGACGTATTTGTTGTTTATCTACATGACAAATATTCACCAAGTCTCAAGGGAGTAGAAATCAAGACAAGACTCTAACCTTGACAACACGTCGCAACTTTATCTTGCTCCCAATTGCTCATCACCCACTATATTCAACTTTTCCATATCTAAGTCAAGAGTTTCTTATACTCAACGTAATTCACCATGTTTTATGAGGGAACCCTTCAAGAAGGCATCTCGACAGCCGTCGGTCAGCAGAAGCTTGTTCTCTGTTTCGTGACAGGTATGTTTTGTCATCACCTTGACCCCACGCAACAACTCATATGCATTTTAGATGAAAGCGACGAGAGCACACAATGGGAAAATGAGTTTCTGGTCGATGATATGGTAGGGAATACGGAAATCTGCACATCATATCTGATGAGGCTAATTACGGTGTAGTTGAGCGACTTACTCGAGGAGCATTCTATCGCGCTCCGTCTCAAAGCTGGGTCCGAGGAAGCCGGATATCTAGCTCAGATCTTCCCTCTACCACGGACTCCGACTGTTGTTATCATTAAGAATGGAGAGCTCAAGGAGTACATCACACCAGGCACCAGCAAAGAGGATTTCTTGAGGAGAGTTCAGACTGCTTTCGCCTCCACTGCTGCACCTGCACCTGCAGCTCCGGCTCCGGCTCCAGCTCCAGCTCCAGCTCCAGCTACAATCCAACCAACTCCGGCACCAGAGCAGGCCAGCACACCACAGCCCCAGACAGAGACACCCGCAGCTTCAGAACAGCAGAGCACTCCACCAACAGCGGCTCCTTCGACGTCAGAAAACGTTCGTCGGATTCTGGCTGAGAGGGCCGCCAGGCTGCAGGCCCAAAAGGAGGAGAATGAGCGCAAGGTGAAGGAGGAACGCGCAAGGATGAAAGAGAAAGCCAAAGCTGAGGCCGAAGCCGGTATGGATACGGACAACGCCCGAGCTCACAAGCAAGCCGAGGCAGTAAGGAAGCAGAAACAGAAAGATCAAGAGGAGAAGGCGCGAATTCTCAAGCGCATCGAAGACGACAAGGCAGAGCGACGCCTACGTGCTGAGCAGCGTGAGAAGCAGAAGCTTGATAATCTCAAGGGCGGCGACATTGCAGCATCGTTAGTGAGCGCACCAGAGACAAAGCTGGCAAGCTCCTCCAAATCTGGCGCGATAACGGCTCTTCAAGTCCGCTTGTTTGATGGATCAACACTGAGGAACCGCTTCAAGACAACAGCGCACCTAAAGGAGGTCCGACAATGGGTGGATGAAAACAGAGGCGATGGCTCGCAGCCATACACGTTCAAGCAGGTCCTCACGCCTCTACCGAATAAGAATATTGACGAGACTGAGGAGGGCAAGCCGTTAGGGGATCTTGGCCTTTTCCCGTCTTCGACATTGGTGCTTATCCCCGTCAAGAAGTTTACGACCGCCTATGATGATTCACAGGGCATTATTTCGAGATTCATTGGATTTATTCTCAGCATTTTCACATGGATTTTCAGTCTCTTTGGAGGTGGTGATGAACGCACTGGGCACCAAAGGCCTACAAGCGATGCCCCAGCCAGTTCTCCAGAGCGTGTTCAGTCATTCCAGAATCGCAGAGATCAGCAAAGAGATCAACAGTTGTACAATGGAAATTCGGTAAGACTCGGCATCCCACTCTGTATCATGAACTTGCTAACACCACAAAGCTGAACTTTGAGCCACGGCCAGAAGAGGAGGAGAAAGATGAATGAAGTGGTTTCCCAATTTGAGTGGGAGTAATGTCTTTTTTTGTTGTATTATACAATTGACAGTGCTGAGATGTAACAGTAGTATTTCCCCGCCAGATTCCTATATGCATGCACGCTGTCAGGAGATATATATATCCCCAATGTTGTTTCCTTTCCCATAGTGATATCAAGTCCTTTTTGTTCTCTTTAACTTCTATTCCGTCCATGCTTACTGACCAGCGGCGGCCTGGCAAGCCTTGAGTTGCTCAAGGTACCAGTTGCAGATCTGCATGTTTCCGTTGTTCTCGTCCATGCACTTTGTGAAGTTCTGGGCGACACCGGCGCAGTTGTTCTGGTTCCAGGACTGCTCTTGGGGAGCGGCCTGAGCCTGGACGGGGGCAGCAGCCTCGGAGGAACCGCCGGAGAAGAGACCACCAATGGCGTGGCCTACTGAGGAACCGATAGCGACACCGCTGAGAACAAGTTAGCTCCACGTGTTCGAAGTATGAGCTCTACAGGTGATTTGGAGCATGTTGCTCCACCCGGAACTTGGAACTCCGAAGACACCAATTGTTGTAGATTCGCAAGGGGATGCTTACGCAGCAGTGCTGGCCATCTGACCGAACAATCCAGGGCCCTGAGAGCCGGCAGCCTGAGGAGGCATGGCCTGAGCAGGAGGGTGAGCGGCAGCGGGAGGAGCAGCGTGGGTGGCGGCAGGGCGAGTCTGCTGAGGAACAGGCTTGGGAGCAGCAGCGGTAGGGCGCGAAGGGGCGCGGCCGACGGATCGTTGACGAGGCATTATGGTTGTTTTGTTGCTGAGGTTTTGGTGAGAGATTTGGTGATGTGATGTTGGTGTTGAAGAACAAAGTTCAAGATGTTGAGTTATGAGGAGAAAGATCGGAAAGAAAGAATACCGGAGGCACGGATTTCGGAGGTGCATGTAAAAGCAGCCAATCATGAGGGGCAAATTTCAACGAGGGATGGGGAAGATTGGCCAGTAGGGCCTCGGTAGAGGCATTCCCCCAAGTACCAGGGGTCCAGAGCACTCCAGGACCTTCCGTTGACAGCCGCTGGGCAACTTTTTAGTGGGCACCTCCATTAATTGGGTCATGAGGTTAGTGAAGGCTACGATTGATTACGACCGCTTTCAACAACGGAGATATCGGGCATTTCACTAGTTATCGGATGTAAGTCTTGTGTCAATGCAAATGCAACAAACGGTGCGTAAAGCAGTCTCGCAAATTCATTCTAGACGGTAACTCTAGAGCGGTCTGTTCTACTATATCAAAGCCCTGTACTCCATTTTCGTTATACATCTCATAAGCGCAACGTTTAAGGTGTGCATCTGCCCATGTATCGGGGATACAAGCAAGCTTCTCGCACAGTCCAGAGCTTGAGAAGCCACGCCAGGAATCTAAACAGTTGTCAGTATATATCAAATCATAGAAGTCCCAGATTACATACCGCTCAGCTCCCAGACCGTATCCTCCGTGAGGAGTAGATCCGTACTTGCGCTGGTCAGTGTACCAGAAGTATCCTGTAGGATCAATGCCCTCTCGTTTGTAACCGGCCATGAGCTCCTCATAGTCCCAAATTCTCATGCTGCCACCGACAATCTCGCCAACTCCAGGCATCAGAACATCGACGGACTCGGTCACGCGGGGGTCATCCTTGGCCCTTGACATGTAGAAGGACTTGATCTCGACGGGGAAGTGAGTGAGGAAGATGGGGCGGTTGATCTCGTCGGTCATCTTGCGCTCAGCAGCCTCGGCACTGGTCTCCAGTCAGTCTGCGTGCATTCAGAATTTGCGAAAAACTTACATATCGTCGCCAAAGGTGTGGTCGTTGCCATCCTCGTTCTTGATACCACGCTCTCGCAGCCAGTCGATGGCGTCAGAGTATCGCATGCGCAAGAAAGGTCGAGAAGGCTTCTCGAAGTCAGGGTTATACTTCTTGATAGCCTCGGCGGCAACAGGGTTCTCGAGGGTCAGGTCGATCACACGGCAGATGACGTGCTCAAGATGGTCCAGGAGGTTGTCGAAGGTAATAAAATCCAGTTCAGCCTCGACGTGGGAGTACTCAGAAAGCTGCATTAAAGTTAGATGCGGCCACTTGGATATAATATCTGGCTAGTTTCCACATAGGGGTACTTACATGGCGACGAGTAAGTGACTTCTCAGCACGGAAAGACTTCTCAATGCAGTAACAGTCACCAAGGACAGGTAGGACAGTCTCGAGGTAAAGCTGACTGGACTGAGTCAAGTATGAAGTCTCGCCATAGTAGTCGAACTTAAAAAGAGTAGAACCACCCTCGACCTGAGTCTGCACAAGGGCAGGAGGGCTGACCTTCTTGACATCCAACTCCTTGTAGACGGTGTGGAAAGCATCCTCAACGATGTCGCGAACGAACATGACGGCGGCGGGCTTCTCGTGGCGGAGGGTAAGGTGGCGGAGGTTCATGAGGGTGTTGGTGTCACCGTCAACGGGAACCAAGTTGGTGAAGGCCTCATCACCACCAGGGGCCTTGGCGATGACCCTGAAGTAGTCGGCGCGCAATTCTCGGTCGAGAGGCGCGTGAGCACCGGCGGGAACCTCCCAAAGCTCGCCAATGATCTCGAGAGAGGTCTCTCTTGAAAGGGTAAGAGCATCATAGGTCTTGGAGAGATCTCCAGAAAGCAGACATTGCATATAGTTGAGACCGCGGCGTAGGGTCACAAAGATAAGACCACCCTGCTTAGCAACACGGTTGACACGGCCCTGAACAGAGACACGCTTGACTCCCTCAGTAGGCTCGTCCTTGCTCTTTCGGAGTGTGCCAATCTTTGAAGGGTCGGTCTCTTGGAGGTTGATCGCAACGGGCTCAGGAAGTGAAGGGTCGTTAGTGATCTTCAGCTTCTTAGCCTCCTCGAGAACAGCCAAACGAGCGGCCTCGTCTTGAGCATCCTTCTCAGCTCGCTTAGCAGCAGCCTCGGCCTTCTTCTTCTGCTGAGCAGCGTAGGCGACAGCCTTCTTCAAGGCTGACTTGGCAGCAGGCTTGTAACCCTCCTCATCGTCCTTCTTCTTAACCTGGTACTCGGACTCGGCTCCGTGGCGGTAGTAGGCTTCAAGAAGAGTCTTGAAGGGGGCGGTCTCAGTGCCCTGAATCTCGGGGAGATCGCTTCCGGCTTCTTCGTCGACGTAGATAACCGCCATTTTGTGCTGTGCTTTGTCTTCTGCTTCAACCGATGCGGAAACAGAAATCGCGGCCTTGGGTTGGGACTTGGAGGGGTTGTGGTGCCCCGCGATTGTTCCCCTTGACTCACGTCCGATAATGGTGGGGTGAAAAATTGTTAGTCACCTCTGCCTTATCTTTCCACGTATTAAACCGATAAGAGCTCAACTTTACCATAAATCTAATGCGATGCCGGACGACAAGGGAGATGCCATCCAGTAATGAGCTCTTGTGATTTTCATGTCTTATCTTAACTTTACAAGGACATGCCAATTGAAACACATGTTCGTATCCCCTCTCGGTGCAAAGTTCACTGTATCCCTCAAGACACCAAATTTCGGAAGCAAGCTGTGTTTCAAGAGACTCTGATCTCTAAGTGTAGTTGTCTCATCACTATCTGCCTAATTGAAAAGTCAATCCCAAACTTCCAAACGCCATGCCCATTGAATTCAACTTTTCAAGGAGGCCGTGCAGGCCCCAGCCATCTTTTTGTCTGACACGATCTGGGTATCATCGCAAGCCTCCTCCTGGATCTGCACGCTCTGAATTTGACCATTAAAACCCGGCGCCAGACTTCTGTGCGTTCTCCAACCTTTGGCCCATCTGCATACTGCTAAGTTTCAGTTCAGTTCTTAGACTTGTTCTTTTTGTTCTTCTTCTGCTTCTTTTTGTTCTTATCTTTTCCTTCGGCAGAAGAGCTGGGCTGAGATGGAACGGGCGACTCCTCTGCTGGTCGTTTTCGGTTCTCGACAGACTTGAGCAGTGCCTTGGCTCGTTCTTCTGCAATTTTTTCGGCAAGCTTGTTGCTGATTGTTTTGTTGTCGCCCTGTAAAATGTCAGTCTTGATTTGTCGTGGCTTCGCCGCTACATACCAGGTCCGCCTTGAGGATACGCGCGGTAGCCTCTTGGTTAATGGTCAAAGTACGCGTTTCAGGCTCCGGAGGGGACTCGATGTTCTTGATCTTTCCAAAGTATTGCTGAATTCGCTTGAGTTCAGTAAGAACGGCTTGAGTTTGCGCTTCATTGCCTTCATTTAATTTCAGTGATGCTATCATGAATGTTAGTATTGATCTTGTGGCGCCGGGTTGGGTTCAAGAAAGCTCACAAAACATAAGAGATTCAATCGCGTAAGCTGTGAGTGAGAACAGTTTTGCCTTGTCTAACAGGGGCAACTGAGAGGCCATGCCTTCGAGGTTGCCCAACAAAGGCTGTAGCTTTTCTTCGAGGTCATCGAGCTGATTGTCCAGCCGATCAAGATCAGGTGTGATGTCTTTGACGTCTGTCATGTTGAGTTTTGTGATTATGAAAGTCAAGAGGCACAATGTTGCGATGTTCACGTCGTCGCATGAAAGACTTCGCACAGGCGCAGAAACTTGTCAACCATGAGACCCAATAAGGCTTAGTGGCTTTTGCATTCATGAAGCGAAGTAATGCAACTAAAGGGTACCGCAGGCCGAGAACTTCCTCAAGCTTGGAACAAAAGAATACTGAAAGTGTAAGACTCTTCATGAATCTTGGATTTCTTTCAGCGAACTGCGTAAAATAATTCTGTTATTTGTATTTCTCTCTCATGCTGTGTAGTCTTCAGCATCACTAACTTCAGCATCAGACCGAACGATATCGGAACTGAGCACTCATTGTCCAATTATTGATGCTTTACACCCCACTATTGAAGATCAAAAACTTTAGACTAGGCTCTTGTTACTCAAATTGGCCATGGTCTAAGTCTAGCTAGATGGGGGAAAAACGGACTCGCCTCTGTCATTCTTTCAACACATCTCCAATTTAGTATCGACATCACCAGCTCTAACGCAAGTCAACGCCTTCACGAACTGACGAGTTAAGAAACAGACGTTTCGTTAATCAGAATCACCAAAAACCGAGTCGCACAGGCTTAGGCCCCCATCGCCTCTCGCCCGAGTCTGGATGCGCGCGTGCACATATTAAACTCTCGATCTTTCGGCTTCTGAGCCACCTACGCACTCCACGACGACTCGATTACCAACTTCAAGCTGGCAACTATGATGCGGCCGCGGGTGACCGCTCAAATAGCGAGAAAATCGACCCGATGGCTCCGAAATAGCACCAATTTCGGCTATACACGACTTTTTGCTTCGGCAGTACCTCCCACAGAACAGAAGAAACTAGAGGCCGTACTCCCAGAACTCGGCAGTGCGCCATCACGGCCATGGCAAAGCGCTAGTACCCAAGCCGGATCTGTCGCATCTACGTCAACAAGCCCCTCGTCGCAATTCTACGTCCCCTCGGTTATCATTCCAGCTGAAGCAGCTAAATCTGGACCCGTACATAAGATTCATATCCTGGGCGAAGATGCAAGATCAAGATTCATCGCCCACGCTCTGTGTAGTGTCTACGACGCCGTTGAGACGGTGCCATTTCGCGAGATGCCCAAGTCCAGATATCGAAATGTCGAAAAGGTGCAACCTGAACGAACGAGGAAGAATGCATATGTCGAGAAGAATGCAGCTGTTCCCAAGGACGGCGTTGTATCTCAATCTGACCGCTCGCACATAGATGAGTTGATAGTTACCGGCCGTGGCTTTGAAGCTGTCAAGGCGATCGTCTCAGTCAAAGATAGGATCGACGACAAAACATCGATTTGTCTTATGAACGACGGCATGGGAGTTCTCGAGCGAGTCCGTGAGGAAATTTTTGACGGAACCCAGCCTGAGCCGAACTTTTACTTGGGCCATATGTCCCACGGGCTCAATTTCAATCGAAACAGGGATTCCGTTAAGCAGTTGAAGAGTGGGCGGACAGTCTTCACGAAGGCCGATCCGATACTGAACGCGGAGAAGGAGCTGTATATTCCCGCTGATCAGCAGCCCAGTATGATGCATTCTTTAAGAAGAGTCAAAGAGCTCAACACGACCTTCAGTACTTACGAGCACTGGCTAAGGTTCAAACTACCTTCGATTATGTTCACGGCCGCTGTTGAGCCCGTCTGCGTGCTCCTTGACGTCTCATACCAGGGTCTGCTGGAAAATCGGAATGGTCAAAAGATGATGAATCAACTTCTGGGGGAACTGGCTCTAGTGACGGAGAACATGCCCGAGGTCCAAAACTCGCCGGACCTCATAAAGTTTCTCCGTGGAGAAGGCCTCAAGAAGTTCTGCTACCGCCGTATTACTGGCAAGAGCCAAGCCCCTAGTGATCTGCTGACGCGCATCAACAAGGGTCTACAAACAGACATAAACTATCAGAACGGATACTTCTTGAAGCGGGCTAGGATTCTCGGCATAGACACACCAACAAATCAACTGATGGTTCAAATGATTAAGGCCCGACGTATTGAACAGATGGTAAAGTTACGGTCCTTCATACCAGTCCGTGAGGAATCGCCAAACGACATTAGGAAGAAGACTCAGCAGCGCATGTTGAAAAGAGGCCTTCTTTTGTAGAATAGTATATTAACGAACTATATCATTGGGACTTGGTGCATTCTACTGTTAACCGAAAAAGAGCTGTTGAGTATCTCTGGTTTGACTAGTTTAGTTGCTATTATGCAAATCTCTAACCATATATGAATATGTGACACCAAATGAACAGTATCATGATGTTTAATGTGATGCTTATTTTGCTTACGTAACCCAGATGCCCCTCCTACGATGTGCAAAACAACCCCGCGGTGTCAGGTTGATCTCGCGACTTACCAAAGCGTTAAAGAACGTCACGTATCAAGATTATGGATGACGCAGAGTTAGAACAGGTAGCTCACTCTTGTGGTCTCTTTCGGGAATTCATGACTGATGTTCTTTGCAGTTACGAAAAGCTCGTCTGGAGCAACTGAAGGCTGAAGCCGGTGGCAGTGGAGGCGGTTCTTCTGGTCAGGAACAACAGCAGCAGCGCCAGTCAGTCATCTCCACCCGAACCCTGCGATACTGTCTTACTGACATTGGATAGGCAGCAGCAAAATGACGCTCGTCAACACATCCTCAACCAGATCCTCCATCCCGAGGCCGCGGACCGTCTAGGCCGTATCCGACTAGTGAAGGAGGAGCGCGCCGCTGACATCGAGAACCGACTCATCACGCTCGCACAAACCGGTCAACTCCGACAGAAAGTCACTGAAGCGCAACTCAAGGAGCTTCTTAACGCTATGTCGGAAAGCAAGGAGGAGGAGAAGATTGTTGTGAGCAGACGCAAGGCGTGGGACGATGATGACGATTTGGACCTGTAAGAGGTGCTTGTGATACCATGGAATTGAAAATCAGAGCGAGGAAACAAGGCAAATTCGTGGGCGGGACCTGCTTTTCTGTCTCGAGTGAAAGGGAACAAAATGAATGTGATGGCTCGGTGCAGAACATGTGAGGTCTTCCTCAGACGTTAAGGGCAACTAACTTCTGAGTTTTCTACTCATCCGATTTGATGGTGTGCATGATTCAGTTGACTTCACAGGTCGGGAATCCTGGAACAGTAATTTTGGCCTCAATAACAACGCTAATTGGTAATCCTAAATTTGGCCTTTGATACAGTAGAATACAGGTATTGCAAGAGAAGTCAGATGGGAGAGAACAATCAAGCAATTATAGCCCCTGCTCTCTCAGTTCTTTGAGTCTCTTTTTCTCCTCCCTCTCCCTCCTACGAATGTCTCTCATATCGGGCGGTTGCTCAATGCCCAGCTCTTTTCTTAAGTCACTAACGTCATCCTCGAGTCTCTCTTCCCAGAATACATTGATGACCTCTTTGCTCCGTGCCCCGTTCTTCAGAGCCCAGGGTAGATATATCGAGGCGAATCGCTGTCTCTCACTCCTCTTCATGGTAGCAGCCGCAAAGATACTCAATCCCGTCATGGGAAGTAGTGTATTCGCAAACTCAAAGGCCTTGAGGGCGACCTCACCCTCACGGACAATGGGCAGACCAGTCAGAGCATGGTAGAAGTCATGACACTCGCGGTATCGCTGCATGACATATGCGCACTCTTCGTCGTCGATGTACCGCACCGTAGCTCGAGTATCGGGGGAGACGCCTTCGCGATCGAGCCAGCCTACGTAGGCGCGACCAACAGAGTTTTCGGGTAGTGCGCGCAGAGCTTCGAGGGAGAGGGTTTTGGAGGAAATTCGAGGTCGAGCTCGGAGGATACGACGGCCGGTTGGATCGGCGAGCATGGCGTCGCGAAGGCGATAGATAAAGTAGGGTGTGGCAGTGGCTTCGCCGGTAGCGGCGATAAGGTCTACGAGAGGTCAGTCAGGGACATAGAAGGCTTCCAATAAGGGGGATCACATACCATGGCGATAGGGGTCAAAAAAAGACATGACGCTGGCTCCAATGGCCAGCCCAGCCCGTTCAACTCTCGTTAGAGGAACATGGCCTGGGTAATTTGGCGGGGGGCGGTTCAAGCTTGTGAAGCTCCTCGGTGACGAAGAAGAGCAAGATGCACAAGATGTTGCCCGTATCAGTGTGCTCACATTACGGGCAGATCCAATTGACCTTAGTTTAGGAAGTGTGCTCTCCATTTGGGCTCGTTGTCTGAGGATGATGGCAGTGGTTCGATGTTTAAGCTCTGGTGATGAGCTAACGGGCTAGGCCATGACTCAGCTTCAAGAATTACCGAGAGACCAGAACGAATCAGCGCTGAAGTTTCTTGGGTGGAACTGTATATTAATTTGATTTAGTTCGGCGGGAATAATTGAGTTTATGTAGGTCCTATTATTATTTCGGAAACGTCGACGGAAATAATGAATGAACGATAGGTGGTACCTTAGCTCTGCACTGTAACCAGGCTCGATCACAACCCTTGCGCAAAGGGAAAAATGAAGAGAAGATAATCGGAGTAATAAAGGTTTCACATTGATCGTGTAGGTAATTGAAATGAGATAAACGAGCGTTTTTGTACTAGAACTACCTTATCCAACCCGAGTCGCACTGGTGATGAATTGAACCACACTCTCCCCTTCTTTTCCATGGATCCATAGACCTTTTTTCCCGATTTGCCAGCCCCCAAGTTCAGCAGCTTCATTTACTTCATGACCTTGCACCTCCCGCCCCGGTAGCATATCCATGTGGATTTGTTTCAAGCCCGGCGGGAGTTGTTCATACTTGAGCATGTTGCAAACCAGCTCCTCCGTTTGTCTGACTCTATACAAGTCACACGAGCAGCCCGCCACCTCTGCTTCAATGGTGAGACTCTTCAAGGACTGAGGAAGGGCGTCGTGCATCGTTATGGTGTTCTTTGTTTCGTTATCTATGGGCCCAACAAAGTTGATCCTACCGATGGATAGATGTCTTAGAACTGTCAGTTCTTTGAGAGGTCCAATGAAGTTGAACGGATCGGCGATGTGAGGATCCCACATTGGTTTCGAGATTGAAAGCTCGACCAAATTCCGCCCATGCTCTCTGAGAACGATGCCAAAGTCCTCAAGATTCTGAGTGGGATCTTTCAGGTCTCCATGGCCTGTGAGGGCCATGTTGAGATGGGTGAGTCTTCTGCACTTCTCCAAGATGCGTTTGAGGGACATGGGCTGTACCAAGCAGTTTTCAAGGTCGAGCCTTGTCAGGTTGCTGGGTGCCTTGTTCCAATTCAACCTCATACAAGTACAGTGCCACAATGCAAACCCGTCAAATCTCAGGGCTTTAATGCTCGGGTGGTTGAGGAGACCACTAACTGTCTTCCCCCGGATTGACGAACCCACTTTGTCGTCATAGGATCTGAGAGTTACCGACTCAAGATGGCGGAAAAACAAGATGCTGGGGAAATCATCATAACCCGGACCTTCTTCATCGATCTCAAACCCATAACGGCCATGGTCTTCGTCACTTTTGAATGTGTCATTCAAAAAAAACGGTGTAGATTTCATGTCGGTAAGGGTCAGCTCGAGGTGTCTCAGATCTGGCATGAGAAGCAGGAGAAGCACTCGCAAACTTCTGTACGGCCGTTTGAATATTCTGTATTTCAGCTCGTGCTGTATGACAGACCTGAGGCCTGTGGGGATTCTATCACGATCAGGTGACGAGGGAGGCTCCAGGAAATACCTGGTCAGGAAGCGGAGGAATCTTGGAGGCGCCATAGGATCATATCTCTGGGAGCAGAACTTCCTGGTGGCGAGACCTCGCTCAGGATCCTGCTGCAGGCCTCTTGCAAGTTGCAGCCATTTCTCATCAGGGTCTTCTTCGAGGAGAAAAATGCTCCGGTAGAGATAGAACTCCGCAATCACACGCAATCGTTTGCAAACGCGGCTCAGAGACAAGAGTGCCGAGTATGAGGATTTGGTATCCCATCCGCCTTCCATATCCTCGCATTCAATGATGGAGCATATATGAGCTAAAATCTCGTTGGGCACGTACAGCAGCATTGTGAGGGCGGTTGAGGTGGTGATTGGGGTGATGATTGGGGTGGTGATTGGGGTAGAATGGAATGAGGGCAGAGAAGATGAGATGCCGATGAGATCGAAGGTGATCAGGCTGCCAGATCATACCTCCTTAAGTACAAAAGGTACTTTTGTGAGGTACCTATGCTGTGTAACCCACGATAGGTAGGGTATCATCAAGAGTAACACGATATGCACGAGCAGACTGTGGCTTGAATCAAGACTATTGTCGCAGTCCGGAATGATACCTTGCAGGTTTGCCAATTAAACCCGTTTCTGCTCCATCTCGAGTCGTCTCTTTTCTCAGCTGAAATAACTCAGTATATTCCCACCGGGTACTTGTATGTCGGTGATGTGATGGATGTGTCACACGGCAGTCTGCTTGCTTTTCCTCAAACTGATCATCTCTTTCTTGTCTCATTAGGTAGGTAGGGTGAACCAATATCCATCCTATTCCTTGCGTACTAACTCAAGCCTCCGAGAACAAGGCTTGCTCGTAAACGAGCGCCGTAGATGTGCCTCGTTCTTGACGCTCCAGCCCTCAACTTTAGTGAAGTTAGTGAGCCTGTCCTCCTCGCCGTCCAGATAACAACCATATACAATTTCCTGTAGCTTAGGCGATTGGTTGTTGTTAAGTAAGTGAATCACTTGGTCATCGGCCGCAGCAGACTTTGTTACCAGAGTGTCGCTATTAGCCAGCCTGAGCTCATCCATGAAATCCATTTCAAACGTCTCAACTGATCCAGGCAAGGCTTCCGGTAGTGAGATTGCGTCTTCACATGTACCGACAAGCACAAATATTGGAGCTGAAAGGTGTCGGATCCGCTTAAGTCCTTTTAGAGAGCCAATCTTGCCTTGGGCGTACTCTTCACAGTCGTAAAATCTCAACCTTAGGCTGACAAGATCCTGTCCAAACTCTCTGAGAACGCTTCCAAAGTCGTGCAAGTTCACCCTCAAATCCACCGCTTTTACGTCGTAGCAATCTGTAAGATCCAGGTCCAAGTACTGTAAAGCCTTGCATCGAGAAAGATTGTACTGTAGGAAGGCGGGTCTGATCACACAGCCGTCGATTGTCAAACTCTGTAGCCCGCTCTGGAAGTCTGGAACTACGGGATGGCTCAATGTAAAGGTGGGTTCGAAAGGTGATAGGAAGAGTCGCTTGATCTTGGGAAGGAGTAGTAAATATCCCGTGCTACAATTGTCCGAATCTTCTCGCCTGGTACGCCTTGGCGACCAGTATACTTCTTCTAGCTGCCCGAGGTAGTTCGCAACTAATTCTGGTCGATCTGCAGTGCCAGGTTGGGGGTTCCTCATCCTTCCCCCTAGGATCCAGGTCAGTGCCTTGGAATTTGTCTGGGGGTCGTCTATCAATGCGACCATCCGAAGGTTTGGCATGAGCGTCAGAAGCAAACATGTCCCAGCTTCAGTGGCAGAGTATCTTTCTATGTCTTGCTTCATCAAGTCTCGGAGTTGAGTAGGTTCAACGCGTTCAATGCTTGATGGCCAAAATTCACTGTTAACCAAGGGAATTTTCCAGTTTCCTGGGGAACTCAGATCGATTGCACGGATTTCCAACCTGAGCTCTGAGTTTAAGAGGAGCGTTCGGGCGAGTAAACACAGCTTTGTATTATTCTGCTGGCCGTATACGGTTCCACTCGAGATGGTATGATACAGATTTCGCCTGGCCAATTTGTAGAACCGATGGCTGACAAGACACAGTGATTTAAGAGTTGGAATATGAGTGTCTTTGGGGGATGGGTACAGGCCATGATCTGATCCATCATCGACATCTATGGTATCCTCAAAGTTGGAGAATACAAGGTCCCAGATCTCATTGCACAAAAATGGAAGCATCTTTGTGCTAGAAGCTGCATTAGTCTTGGATATTCTCCTCCTCTTCCCAGGCGAGACTTACATGTGATGAGTGTTTTTATTGCAGCAGGGTTTCGAGTCGTCGAGGATCGAGGGAGCGGAATTGACAACGAAAAGACCAGCTTGCCACAGCCTTTTATAACCCTCGAGAAAGAAGCTTTTGTGAGCTTCATAACTCTTGGCGATTACCTGAAGCATGGTTCGAAAGTTAGAAGCGCATGCAGTAGATCAAATTTGAGAGCTAAGAGCTTATTTGATAGTTGCAAATATTCTCCTATGCTGTGTCGTAAGTGAGGCTGGTTATTCTGAGCCGACCTTCGGCAACAGCATACATACTCGAGGGAGGTCACAAATAAATGGCTGGAAGACAACCAGTATATTAGCTAATAAAGTCTCACCCCATGTCAGTATGAGGTAGGCATGGCGGCCGCGCTTTGGAACGCATTTGTTGCCATCCAGAGATACTCAAAAATCTAGGCCAAGTCATGGGCGACCAGATACTATCTAAGCCGTTGAGGTCATGTGTATTTATAAATACATTTCGCTTATCGTGAGCTAATTAACCTAATCGTGCTCTAACTTCATTTTGTTAAGGGCCTCGCGAGAATGCTTATTCTGTGGAGCACGCCGAAGACAGACGTTTATATACAGAAGATATTTGATCCCTAAAGAAGGCGTGTGAAAGAATGACAGCTACTTCATTATTTGTCATCGCTTCCATGGCTTATCTTATATGCAATCAAAGAACAACATTGTGACTGTGACACCTCCACAGCATGAAGCCAAGTTCAGTGGGGTCCGTACAGCAACGTTCAAGCCACGGCGTCAAGATCTGTATACCAGTCAATTACAAACCTTTACGTCAATCCTGTCAGTTGTGATATTGTAACCATCTCGGCCAATCAATAGTGGTCTTTTGTTCCCCGATTAAACGAGTCGAGTCTCTCACAAGCGATCGCTCGTCTGTGCTGAAAAGCTCTCGAGTTGCTTTGGGACAAAAGCAAGTCTAGGTACTTACCTAGTTATCCCCAATCCTCTCTTGAAATTGATTTCTACCTACTTCTATTGGAAATTATAGAGATTTCCTGTGGTCAAAATGGAGTTTGTAGTAATGACATGTGCCCAGAGGCTTTAATTGCACCTGCGTGCTTCTGCCGCCATAAACTCTTAGGGAGTCAAAGCTCTTGGCGTCTTCTTCAATTCCACAAGTACCAAACTTCGCGAAAACGGCTTTCTGCCACTGATACAAGTTTCTTTTCTCTTGCAGTCATAACTCTCTTGCAGTTGATACTAGCCGATAAAAGGGATAGTCTGAACTTAGAAGGGCAACTTCCACAGGACCAAGCATTTAAAATCAGCACGAGTTATCATGTCAACCCTATCACCCGGCTACTAGACAAAATGCGCTTTTCCTACATATTATCATGAACGTTTATTGCTGATGAGTATAAGAAATAGGTTTGGTCAATGTCAACAGAGGAACTTGTGACTAAAGTTGAAGCGAAATGTCAAATCAGTCCCTAAGGCCATTCTTTAGGAGGAACTTTGTCAAACTAGCTACCTAACTTTAAAGATCTTAGTAGAGATGGATTTTTCCTTTATGAGCTAGGAACACAAGGCTTCTCGTTACTGTCTCGTCAACTGGCTCTATGTGAAGTGTCCCAACCTGGGCATCACTTGTTCCTCTTGCTCCTCTTCTTCTCCGCAGCCTTTCTCTCGCGTTCCTTTCTAGCTTCCTCTGCTTCCTCCTTTTCCAGACAATAATGACATGAAGAATGGTGCTTTAGCGACCACGCGTCGCCACAATCACGACAGACCTCCAACTGCTCCTGCTTCACACAACGAGTTCGGGCAGTCGTGACACACAGGGCTGCTTCTGTCAGTCTCCGTAGGTAGCTAATTATTAGACATATGATTCTTAAGCCAGTGACTTACCAATGATGTGTCGAGCTTCCGCTTCCTAACATGATGACCGCTTCGGTACCCAGTTACTTTTGAGTAAATTGAGATGTTTGGTATCGTGGCAAGAGTTGATGGTTTGCTACAACTATTCGAGTTTTAGTGTGTAAAAGCATTCAGTAGCCGTCTCAAGGAGTCATTCTTATATTACAGGATCTGAAATTACTTCTTTGTTCGTCAAAGGTTAAATTCAGCTTGCCCAGTACTCTACCAAGCACAATTGTCCATATAGGACACCCCTTACGATATCTTTGTTTGTGGCCAAGCTTCTTTCAAGCTGCCTTTGAAGTCATGGTGGGCTTACCGAACAAGAGTCCCAAGTTCTCTTTCAGCTCTTCCCAGTCCTCTTCGTCATAATAGTCGTCTCCAATATCATAGTATACACCCAAGGCTTCTTTTCTGTCCACATCGAGGGCGACCTCGATAAACTTGCGAAGAATGTCCCTCCTGTTCATCCTGTTGAGAGCCGCGAGCCATACTGCTTCTGCGATATGGGAGCGTTTGGTGAGAGCCCAATCCCCTTTCCATGAGAGAGCTTTACCAAGTTCCTCGTTGTAGTGGTCCCTGTACCGTTGCAGCGTGTCCGGGGAGTCTTCGGTGTCCATGGCGGGCCAGCCATACATCAATGGGTCCCAGTCCCTTGTGATCCAGCCTGGGTAGCTCGCATATCCTTGATGAGGCGGCATGGTTTGGCACAGGTCCCAATCAATGATGCCAGTAACGTTTCCTTTGTCATCCACTAGAATATTCTGGGAGTCAAAGTCAGGTGGACACAGAACAAAGCGGGAGTGGGAATCCATATCGGGCCAGAGACCCATGAGGGTCTTTGTTAGCTTGTTGTCAGCACGATCCCACGCAGTCCTTTCTTCCCTAGTATCCATGTGGCAGGCAAGATACTCCACTGCTGAGAAGTACGTGCGGCCAGCTTTGACTTGCACGCTGCCATCATCTTGCTCGTCCCAGTCGAGAACAGGTCCTAGAAAAATGCCACCATCCTCTTCCTGCATGATCGAGCCAATCTTGTCGAAGCTCATAGATGAGAATTTGGCCATGATGTTAGCAAGACTGGTCAAAATATTGAGACGAACTTCGTCTCGCTCCTCAGCATTGATTGAGTCTTGGAACCAAACACGAGATGCAGTCTCTCCAGCCAAAAAGCTCATGCAGATGAATGGCGCATCGATTTCATTGCCGTTGGTTGGGTCCCAAGTATATACCTCAGGTAGAGGGGCACCGGTTTGTTGTCGAATAAAACGCATGGTCGCAACTTGCGACGCAAGGGCATCTTCTGCTGTCTTTGTCATTCCAGCGCCCCAGCCTGTGGCGGGAACCCTGATCACTAGCTTGAGGGTTTCCAACTGGACAATGTGAACGATATTGAAAGAGCCACTGAGTCGGTTCACAAGTGTTGCGTTTTCTGCGGAAACATGAAGGACATCCTTGGCAATTCGAGAGGCGAGGGCTATGAGTGACTTCTCGGCAATCTCTGCAAGAGGACCAAAGACCTCGGGGTCAATCTCTGGGACCTCGTCTGAGCCTCCATCTGAGCCATCGTCAGAGCCGTCATTTGTGCAGATATCTGCGAGGTCGTCTGAGTTGATTTCCGAGTCAGTGTCAGTCCACTCATCCGACATATAATCATCCGGGGCTGACATGTTGGCGAAGTGAGATAAATTGAGCTTTTGGAGTACTGTTGATTGACAATGAGCGTATGGGATTGCTAGAGCTCGTTGACTTGAAGTTGACGGTTGTTGGGTCTATGAGTTGGGTATTTATAGATCAAAAGCCATTAGATCACTTCACACCATGTGCTTATCTGGAACGAAAAACCAACAACTGTTCATTGGTCCAGAGCATGTGACGCTCTTGAACATTTCCTTTGTTCAGCATATTTAGCTCGAACATGGGCGGACTCGAGTCACATTGACCAGCGCAGACCCTGAACAAATGTTTGCCTCAGAGAGTTTGTAGTTAGTCTTGGCAAAGGGCGGATAAGCTGAATGGCGTTTTGAACCAACAACCACCAGCCTAATTAAGAGATCTGCAAGTTGCCGATAACTGCAGATTCCACCAAATTTTACGTATCACCACCACTGAATTGAAAAAGCTTTATTGAATACAAGAATCTTTAAGGGGACCAGGCATATCAACGCTGTTCTAATACAGGTCTCGGTGTCAGATAGGAGGGAACATGCATAAGAACAGCAAACACATGCTTCTAGAAGAACAAATTGTGGGTTTTAATTCCCCAGACAAACGGAAAAGATTGATTGTTCGTCTTTCTTTGACAGGAACCAGAAAAAGCCAAACCTAAGTTGCAATGTCGGAACAGAGAGAGAAAGGATAACGAGACTTATGGCAGCTAGTATTGGAATCACGATTACTCAATGATACGTCACTCAATCAATGGGTTTATATCGTAATTATCTAAAGTCTCTGGGTCGATTCCTACGGTTATAATAGCAAAGCTGAGAGCCAGATGGTGCTGCCTAGGACAGTGACTCCCTGGAAGCTGGCTGGAGTTACTTTCTTTTCATCTTCACTGGAGCTTTCTCGGCAAGCTTATGTGTTTATTTCAATCTTATTCCATTTAGATATATCTGTTGATATAAGTATGTATGTATTCAGCCACTTCACAGACTGAAACGTGAGTTCCATTGATGTGACTTCGTCTCTACGAATGTGAACGGAGAGCGACCACAATGTGTAACCAACATTCTTTTTAAATATGATATCGGCAATAAAATTTCCATATGCCTGAGAATCTTCTCTAAGATCTTTATAGTATCAGATCGCAAAGTCAGTATCAGTGTTTAAAATTGCTGAATTTGGCAATCTTCCATTTCTTTTATCAGATGGCTCTACCTAGGCAATTGACAGTGAATCACAAGCAACGATGCAGCAAATGGCACTGCCGGGCTAAAGCTTGAATCTTTCTAGCAAGAATATCTAAGGGCTTCCCCCTTTTTATTCATTTGCATCTTTCGTAATTATACTCTTAGCTCTTATTGCCCCCGGTGCCCCTGAAAAGCGAGTGCACAAGATCACCTAACAGCTGGCGGCTGTTATCCTTGACACTGTCAACAGAGGCAAGCACTGCCTTACAGTGCCTTCCCTCTTTTCTTAAAGAAGCTCCTTCCTCTTGAAAAGCGGCATCACGTGAGGGCTCGCGGACGGCACGAGAAGGTACGGATGGATGCCTTAGATCTGAGCACTCAACCCACTTACCTTCTCAAAGCTGCACAGCTTCAGTGCAACTTCCTTTTTCTTGATCGTTCAAAACAGTCTTCCTAAGGTACTATCTATCACCATGGATCACAAACCGTTTCGCGATACAACTGCCGAGGATGGCATCCGTCTTGAAGACGGCGCGTCTCATCCACTTCGCGAAAATGATCTTCATAGCAGAAGATATTTCGAGTTACTCAATACTCGCCGAAGACTCCCCGCCTCGTCAAAGCGTCAAGAGTTCCTCGACCTTTACCATCAACACCAGGTAGTTGCACTCTTCACATCAAGGAGGATGGCACTAATTCCTACAGGTGATTGTCGTGTCTGGCGAAACGGGCTCGGGTAAAACCACGCAGATACCACAGTTCATCCTTTTCGATGAGCTTGGGTCGTCGAAGCCTATCGCTTGTACACAGCCCCATAGACCATCTGCTATTTCAGCTGCAGAGCAGGTCGCCTCTGAGCTAGATGTCAGAGTGGGTGAAGAAGTGGGATATCAGGTTCGCTTCGACAAGCGTATTTCTCGAGTCAAAACGCGCTTAAACTACATGACCGACGGGATGCTTGTGCAGTTGGTTCAGGGTAATGGTTCCTTTGGTAAATACGTAAGTGTTACGTCCAACGCCCCCCGCCGCCTGCTGATACCTCCTAAAGAGTTGTGTCATCATTGATGAAGCCCACGAGCGTACCATCCCAACAGATTTACTTCTAGCACTATTGAAGCGTGCCTTACCGCTCCTGCCTGACCTGAAAGTAGTCGTCATGTCAGCGACATCTAACGTGGATATGTTCCTAAACTATTTCGGTCAAGGCAGTCATCTTCCTCTCTCCGGCCGAGAACACCCTGTCGAGATACGTTATCTCCAAGAAGCAACCCCTGATTACGCTAGTCTAGCTCTTCATACTGCTCAGCATATCCACCAAACTACTGAGGATGGTGATATCCTTGTCTTTATGCCGTCTACCGCCGAGATTGAAGATGCTTGTGGACAGTTGCGATCGGCAACCTGGGGTCTTGAAGTGTTGCCCCTTTATTCTCAGTTGCCCAAAGCTGAGCAAGAAAGAGTCTTCAGACGATCGTCTCGTCGTCGATGCATCATCTCTACCAATATTGCGGAGGCCAATGTGACCGTTGATGGTGTTGTCTACATCGTTGGTATGTTGACCATTATCAAATTATTGTTCAATTCCGAATGGAGAAACTCACTATGATATCCAGACACGGGGCTGGCGATAGAGGCGAGGTACAATCCCCGCGTCGGTCTCAAGACTATTTTTACCGGGCCTATCTCTAGGACAGCAGCAGAGCAGCGAGCCAGTCGCGCTGGTCGAACTGAACCAGGCGTATGCTATCGCCTTTACACGAAGGAGGACTACGATGAAATTCTTCTTCCAACAACGCCCGCTTCCATTCATACAAGCGACCTTTCACGCTTGGTCCTACAGATCAAGGCTATGGGGTTCGATGATGTGGCTAATTTTGATTTTATCGACAAACCTGATCCCGAAGTTTTCTTCCGCGCTCTCGAAGATCTTCTTGCTATGTACTGTCTTCCGTCTTCATTATCTCGTTGTTTCTGGCACTAACTAAGAATAGGGGTTATCTTGACGATACTGGGACTATCACTCCAAAGGGCCAGATGGCTTCAAAACTTCCAGTCCACCCGGTATGGTTCAACGCTCTTGAAAAAGCTCATGAACTTGGCTGCAGTGGTGACATGATAACTATCGCCGCCATTCAGAGCACACGGCATCCGATCTTTGTCCGTGGTCAGGGACCCTATTCCACTACAGGTCTGGCGCAGCGGTTTGCGTGTTTCACTTCTGATCACATCACGCAGCTCAACGCAGTGGACGCATATATGAAGAAGGAAGATGAGGCCGAGGATCTTAGACATGAGGGGGTTTACATCGACGTACCGGCGTGGTGCTCAGACAACTCTCTCAGTATGCGTGCTCTCGAAGAGTTCAAGCGTATTCGCATGAAGCTGAGGAAGTCATTCGCCGATTTATTCAAGGACAATCCCAGGCGACTCGCGTTCGAGTCCTTTGAATGTGATGACAATCTCCGCCAAGCACTTGCTTGGGCCTTCAGTCATCGTGTGGCTTTCAGCGACGTTGGCAGTGGCAATGACCGCTACAGAGTTCTTCATCACAACTGGCACGCTGGTATATCTCCTGAAAGCAACCTTGTAGGAATCAACCACAGATGGGTGGTCTATGGTTCCTTCACCATGACCAACTGCCAGTTCCTGGAGACAGTCACCGCCATCGAACCCGAGTGGCTCATGGGATGTGAGAACTTTCGAGAGGAAAGTTGGGCTTTGAAACGTGTGGGCAAGGCTGGCCCCTACAAAATGCCGCTTGCGAAGGCATCATTTGAAGAGGCTTGTGGGCTAGGGGCCAACAGACAAACGGATTGGTGGTAGTCAACACGTTGAGCAGCTTGTTGTACCAGATAGTCATTTTGTTCACATGTATGTATGTCGAGAAACTTAGCTATGAGTCGGCCAGATGATCGATTATTTTCACCCTAACACTTTTGCCTGATCCACTGCCTATTTCTCAATACTCTTCTTGCCTTGAGCTATCGCCAGATCCTCCTTCAAGTGTGATTCATTATAAACTCTCCATCTTGTTGACAACATTGCTTCATGAACAAATCTCAGTATCTGTCAAAATATTCCTCGCTCAACCATCACTAACATCAACATCACACCTTTTCTCTTTCAGTTCTTGCTATTTTTGAGCTTCTGCCACAAGTTGGGTTTCTTGAGGGTACTTCGAGATTCAATCTTGGTCGAATCTGTTCGTACAATATGAAGGCAACCTGTCAACTCGGAAATGAAGTTCATGTGGGGAGGGTTCGATTGCTGAAACCTCTGAGCTCGCACCATCGACTTTTGAACCTACATGAGACATTAGCTGCCGGTCTTCCAAGGGCTTTATCTCAAGTGCTTGCCATTACCTTGCGTCCAAGTAACTGCCACTCATAGAAGCGATCAAAGTCACCCCAGCCAAGTCCAACTCCTGGGGGGCGCTTGTACGAAACAATGTGGCTTCGGCAAGTCACCGAAAGAATATTGGTGCTCATATCGGCTGGTCTGATGAATTCTTCGGAATGAGAGACGGTAGCTCTCTCTTGGGATTCCGGTCCAAGGACACGGCCTGGTTGCCAGTAAAGCTGCGGGAGTGGTTCGGTCATTTCTATGTCCATGCTTCCATCCTGTGGCTCCTATTTCTCAGGCCTGGAAATAGCTACTGCCCCATCTGGAGGTGTCTGTCCTTGGTTGACCGTGATTGCCAGTCCCGATATCTTGATCCCTTTGGCAAAGATGTTTGCAGTGCTAAGGAAGGGTTTGTCTGCTTCCCAGACATCTTGCAGCTTTGGGATGTGACGGTGATCCAGATGCTCCGTCTTTTTCGGCGGGTAGCAGTCCGGGTACTGAACTTCGTAGTTAACTCTCTGCCTGAAGGGGGGCGCTGGTCGGAGGTTCTTCGCTGAGGGATAGAAACCAGGATGTTCGGCAGGGCGGTGATAGTGATGTGATGAGGGGCCTGGGTATCTCAGCGCGTTGTAATCTTGAAAAAACGTGTGAGGGTTGAAGGTCTGGAATTTGTTCGAGAATGAAAACGGGTTCTCTCTTCGAAATGGATTGTCATAGATTTCAGGGCGGTCTTGGAAGGACGAAGGCCCTTCCTGAAAGCGAGCACGTTTCTTCAGATGATGTCAGTTAAGCCGCTCTGAGTATTCGCACGCCACATCTTTATGAATTCGTCATTTGAGGAGAGACTTACAGAGTTGGTGGCCACATGTCCTGTTCTCAGTATTCTTCCGCAGAAAACGGCGCCGTTGAGATTGTTGATTGCATAGCTAGCATGGTCAAGATGATGGAAACGAGCCCAACACCAGCCGCCATGCGACCTTTCGCCGGCTTCAGGCCAGTAAAGTGTGCATGATATGCCCTGGTCCTGAAGAAATTGTTCAAAGTCGACTGGGTTGGCATCGTAGTGGACGTTTCCAACGTAGATGACGAGGCCCTGGTACTTGTCATATTCCTCCACGTCACGAGGGCGCTTGCGTGTAGCCATGTCTGTAAGAATCAGTACAGACGAAGAGATTTTCAGAAAAGAGGGCTGATATTGTTCTGGATAAAACAGAGACACGTCTGCTCGTGGGGAGAGAGAGAGTTGAGGCGAAGATGTTGGCGGAAGGAGGGGGTGCTCTTTCCTTTTTGAAGATCAGACGAATTGATGCCTGCGTGCCTGCCTTCCACCTACCATCAGGGCAACACTGCCTGCCAGATGCGGGGCTATAGAATTTTGGGCACTGAAAACAGGATTTCGAATTGTTCTGTTTGATCTGAGATGCCCCTATCTCTATTCAGCACGGATGATTATGGTGGGCAATCTGGTTATCAAAGGCTGGAGGCTGCATAGCAATCAGAAAGATAATGCAAAGGCTCAGACAACCTGAGTCATACACAGGTGCTCATATTATATCTTTTTTCTATGTTCTATGCTCGCTTTATAACTCCCGACTGTCATCTTGTAGCTGATCTCTGTGTTTGCCGATCAAGTGACGTACGATGCATGACTAACAACCTACCTAAGCAACCACCTCAATCCGCATCGACAACTTCACCGTTTCTAACACAGCAGTATTCGCTTTCCATTATTTCACCTCAGAATGACAACCAGAAATCTCAATAAGACCTGGAGAGACGTCGTATTCGAGCAATACCAAGCCGATCTCGAGGCAGATCCCCCCTTTCCAATCCGCTACCTCATCTTTGTCCACCAATGGAAGAAGGATATCTTCATCAACATCCCCAACAAGATCGAAATGATGACCTTTCGCCGCGCTGTCTTGGACTTTGCACGCTCTAGAAGTAGAGAAGAAGATCCGACTTTTAGCAATGAGCATATTTCAGTGTGGCCGCGGAAGACTTTTCGCCAGCGTCAAGAAGAAGAGGCTGCAAAGGAGAGCAATGAGACGAATGAGTCTGGGTTCTTGGAGTAGAACAGTGCTATATTTTGTTTTTGATGATAATGAGCGCTATCATCCTTCATTTCCACCCCAGTGCTGTAATCCACGAGTAATCAATAAACGCTAGATTAGAGTCAGTGCTGCGCTATCTCAGCGCCTTCTCTTGATGCTGAAACTCAAGTGGGATTCCACCATCAAACACCCGCCGGCTGCACATGTTCAGTACTGCCTCCTGATCTATTATGTATCCATGATCCAAAGCCATATCTTTTAGTCAACAGGCATCCTAGTGAACGACCAATTGTGCTCAATATGAACAACAATGTCCATCCATCCTCTCTCTCGAAACTCAGACTCGATTCCAACAATGATACCATCCCACTTGGTCTCGTCGGAATCTTCAAGGCACCCAATGTACACGGTGATCGGGTTCTCTTCAGGCTTGGAGAAGCCCCTTCTGGTGAGGGTGAGGGTGCTTAGATAGTTGCGTGAATCGGAGGTGTCGAGATGGCGCTTCGCAACAGCTCGAATGTCGTCCCATGGTACTTCTTCCTCAACCACGCCGATGTGAACCGTCTCGTAGTTCTGTGGTGCTATCATCTCAACGTGAAGGCCTCTGTCAATTGCGCTTCGGAAGTGTTTCTTCATGGCATCCACGATTTGTTTGACCGTTTGCGCCCACTTTGTCTTGCTGTCTTGCTTCCATGGTGACTTGATCAAGACAGTTGGGTTCATTCGGCGCACGACCAGTTCGATTTCAGTCTCAGGCCCTGATATCTTGTTCTTTTGGAGGATCCTCTCAACTCGGTCGAAGATCTGACCTTGTCGATCGTGGATGCTGGCAGGTAGTTGCGTTCGTGAAACGTCTAGGGGCAGTCGGGGAAGAGAAGGCCAGGCGGCGCGATATCTGATGCAAATTACAGGCTGCTCAGTGTCCATCGCCATGGGCGGGGAAACTTTGGGTGCGGGATAGTCCATTGAGTGATAAGGATGTGTGATGTGGAAAGTAAATCGGTCGGGGAGAAGGCTTCATACTCTTTATATGCCCGTACTCAAGCCCAGTCTACCTAACATTGGCAAGATCACAATTCATGTAGGGAGGTACCTAACGTCCTCTTCAGTGACTCACAAAACTTAAACAAAACGCTGTGTTGACGCCAATGCCCTAACCTTAACATCCATAATCTATGTTACACGTGCCCAGTTACTGCTTTCCATTATCTCTCAACCTTTTTCACTCGATAACATGTTCATGCGGATTCGCAAACTGCCCAAAACGCACTACTCTTTGGCCTAGAGATCGGAATTAAATGCACACATATCAGACTCTCATTGCTGCCCCAATTTCCCTTTGCTCGTGCTTGTGCTTGTGTTTGTACTCAGAGGCGCCGGTGGGATCATTTGGCGCGGAACCTCAGGCCCAACGACGGGGTACTACTCCGGTCGTGGTCTCTTTGCTCCATGAGGGTTGCCCCAATCGCCGCCGCCCTGGTTCTGGTTGAAGCCGAAGCCAGGGTTGAAGTTGGGAGGCATTCCTTGGAAGCCTGTACATGTTAGCTTTGCACTCAAAGAGCCTCGTTTGTCTACTAATAAAGACTCACCAGGCATACCGTTAGGTCCCATCATGCCCATGCCCATATTTCCAGGTATCCCCATAGGCATCCCGCCCATGTTCCCGCCCATGGGGTTCATACCCATCATGCCTCCTCGACCACCTCGCATGCCACCAGGGCCACCACGCATGCCCCCTCCCATCATACCGCCACGGTTGTTGAAGCCAAAGTTACCGCCGCCGCCGCCACCCATGGGTCCATTGTAGCCACCTCCCATGTTATTGTAGCCGCCCATATTATTGTTGTTGTTGAAGTTCCGGTTGTAACCACCTTGGTTCATACCACCACGGTTGTAGCCTCCACCCCTTCCTCCTCGGAAACCGCCACCAAAGTTACCGCCCATATGACCGCCGCCTCGGTCATTGTTGTATGAGCCGGATGGTGCACGGTTTTGATCCTTGCCTCTGGCAGGGGCATCTTTGGGTAGGGTCTTGAAGGGATTGTTGGTAGTGGCCCAGTAGGTCAAAGTGAGCTTCTTCTGGGCCCCTTGACTTTCAGTTATGATCTGTTCGATACGACGCTTAGTAGCTGTAGATGCTTGGGGCGAGTTGAACTCGATGTAAGCTTGGCTACGAATATGTTAGTCATCTGGGTCCCGACACTTGGAGCTAAGAAAGCCATACCCCTTGCTTTTGCCATTGACCTTGTGTTCGCTGAAGGTGATGTCCTTAATCTCATCTTCGCAATCGGCTTCTCGTGCCCAACCTCGAATATCATCATCTGTGTTCCACCAGTTAAGTTCCGAGATCATGAGCGAAGTTGTGGCAGATTGGTCAACTGGTCGACCATCATCCTCTTGCTTCCTCTTCGTCCCCTGTTGAGAACCATGTGCTTGATGATGACTTGAACTGTGGCTGTCTCCCGCATGGTGGTGGTTGTCGGCGTGGTACTCTTCCATGTTCTGGTCACCGTGGCTATCCCTTCCATCATCGCCCTGGTGATGGTTCTGGTTATTGTCATCGCCTCGGTGGTCATCTTGCTGCTGGTCGTTGCTCTCATCGCCATAGATATCGATTTCGAAATCTTCTTCAGCCATTTTTACTGACTTAAAGCACTTGGCACAGATTAATGCCGTGCAGGGATCTGGGGAGTAATGAGGATATTGTCAAATGTGATAATTAGGCTGCCTGCGAGATACAAGAGTTGGCCTCTGGTCTTTACACATAAGTTATCAGCCATTGAACGTTCCATCGCTAACAAACGCCGCCCACAAGACTCAGAGGCCTTGTACACCCGAGAGAAATGAATTGGACTGGAAGCTTGCAATACGTACACTCCTCGTAACAAGATTGGGGCCCTA
The DNA here is from genome assembly GCA_014898885.1 of Fusarium lyarnte (nom. inval.). Classification (NCBI taxonomy): domain Eukaryota; kingdom Fungi; phylum Ascomycota; class Sordariomycetes; order Hypocreales; family Nectriaceae; genus Fusarium; species Fusarium lyarnte (nom. inval.). The sequence goes on from JAAVUB010000126.1 coordinate 226,645, forward strand.
TTATAGGTATAACCCCCTGATAAGATGGTTCTTGACTCAAAGATGCGATACTCAGGACGAAGCTCTGTGCTTGCAATCCTCGCTGTCTAGCTCCCGATATTCCGAGCGAGCGCTCAGATACAGATGGGGAGCAATGGAATAGAGGATGCCGTCAGCCCGATCAATCTCCTCCTTTCCTAAACCTCGATATCGAAACAGATCGCGACCGGGTTCGTTTCGCGAAGAATCGCCTAGTTACAGGGATCTACGTGTGTTAGTGATCCCAACGCTCGTGCTAAGCGTCGATTTTGGCCGATGATTGAAATCAGGCTCTGGAGCGCCTCAAGCTTGATCGCAAACAAGGGAGGTCGAATGGGCAATTTTTCGTAATCAAAGCGTGAGAAACACTTTGAAGCTTCGACCCAGAATCGTTGTGAGAGTTGAGTGAGAAGGATGAAAAGATGAAGGAAAAGAGGTTAGCGGATGACGGAAGGAGGAAGAGAGCTTCACGCTTTCTTTTCTGGGGAAGAGCTTCGCAAGCAAAAGCACTGCAACTCGCGGAAGCTGGCGTCTACCTGCTAGCGCCTGCGCGTTTGGGGCCCGGGGAAATAAGCTGGGAAAGAGCGCAGGCACAGGCACAGGCACACAGCACCTTCCCCACAGGCCACCTGACTCCACTGAAATGTAACTGTTAGGCAAGTTAGGTCCAGGGCCGGGTCATCTCTCGGCCCGAGCTGGCCTTGCCCCGAATTGGAAATTAGGTAAGGCAATTGTTAACACGTCGTCGCATGAGAGGAGGCCAGAGAGCAGAGCTGTGCTGTCCATTAGATTAGCTAGGATCACCACCAAAAAGAAGTCCCCTTTAAACTTCAACTCTCCTTTCTTCAACCCCTCGCGACTCCGACTCAATTCGACGACTCTGCCTTTTCTTCTGCTCAACGAAGCTACATCTCTTCTTTCGCGGCATCTAATTTTAATAACTCCCCCTTTCTTTTCCACATACACACATACACACAATATGTCCGACCAGGTTCAAGAGATCCTCGAGGTTCCCTCCGAGTTCGTCAAGGACGGAGTTCAATTCGTGCGACGATGCACCAAGCGTATGTCGACTCATTGCGCGCTCACATCTTTTACCTCTACTAACATACTACTCTGCAGCTGACCAGAAGGAGTTCCTACGACTCTGCCAGGCTGTTGGCGTTGGTTTCCTCATCATGGGCGCCGTTGGCTACGTTGTCAAGCTGGGTATGATATCCAATTTCCTTCAGGTGCAGCGTACTCTAACATGTCGCCAGTGCACATTCCCCTCAACCACGCTCTCGTCGGTAGCGCATAAACGATCACACGATCAGGCGATGAAGAGATTATGGATAGTGGCGACTTCACCATCCAAAAACCCGCACAGCGGGGGGTGGACGCAAGGGCGATCACAACAATTTTCTTGCTGCGAGTACGTTCACTGGGGCGGAGTTAAATGAAATTATGGCGGGCACGCGACACACTTCTTACGCTGGAATTCGATCGAGCGCCATGAGGATGAGAAGGACGTGCTTTCACGTCTAAGGCGCGGTTTGCATGGGGTTGAGAGATATCCTTGACAAGACTGCTGGCTAAGGCGACCAATTGTACAAAATATATCCAACGTTGTTTCTTGCAAATTTGACCTAACGCACTCCATAAGTTGAGTTCTGATATAGCTCAGGTTGTTCCTTGAGTAAGTTGTTGACACTCTGGCCCATTGGTGGTTCCCCTTCATCATCCACATTGTCGTTATACGAATGTAGCGTGCACGTTCCTCTTGCCATGTTATACCCATTCCAAGCAGACGCTGTTGATGTTAGCCAATGTTTTCGAGTGAAAAGGGTGGAACATACCAACAAGGAGAGGGGCAGTGGGATGCCAGCTTGCGTCGCGGACACAAGTGCCCCAACTGCCTGGTTCATCGAAATGATAAAAGCGGTGTCGATTGTCCATTGGCCGAGTGCGAATAGTAGCTTTCTTAACATCTATGATTCCAGCCAAGCTCGCATCCATATTCCAAATGTATACCTTACCATCGGTGCTGCCCGAGTATACATATCGTGAATTGGTGGACGTCGGGGGTGAAAAGTGGCATCGAATAAGAGTTCGAAGGACTTTATGACCTCGAAAGGTCACAAGCGAATTATCATGGGGGTGCACATCCCAGTCCTCGTCGTCATATATACCACCCCGGTAATCGAAGCCACTGGTGTTTGCATGTGCTGTCGGATCAAGATCATTGAATCGATCGGTTGACATGGCCATTCGTATATCCCATAGTTTCATGGACTGGTCTTTTCCATTACTGAGAATATATCGTCCATCTCCCTTGCTGTCGATGTATGTCAAGCCTTCGATGTGGCCGACAAAAGCGCCAGCTTCTCGGTGATCGCCCATGCTTCGCCGATCCCAGACCTTGATCGTCGTATCGTCGGAACCCGAATAAAGGATGTGCGGTGACATCTTGTCAGCAAAGCATACGGCGTTGACATCATCCGAGTGGCCGCGAACGTGGTGAAGAACTGTTCGAGACTCGATGTCATATACCACGATTGAGGCCGCGCTCGTTCCAGCCACCAGTTCTCTTCCATCGCCTGAGAACCTGATAGACCAGATACCGAAGCCGCGTCGCCCATGCCACCCATGCGGCGGGCCGTCGTCTAATTCCAATGTATAGGGATCTCCAGTATCGTTTGGGTCCGTAGGAGCTATGGAGACCATAGACTGGATTGAAGTATACGCGAGCCATTTGTTGTCGGGACTCAATGATGCATCTGTGAGTGTCCATTGTCCCCAAGGGTAACTGACTGTCTTGTAATGCTTCCAATTGTATGGGCTGGAAGTGTCGTACATTCGTACTTTGAAGTCTTGAGAGCAGGCGAAAAAGAAGTTTCCATCATCCGAAAACTGTCCAGAATACACGGGGTCATCGAAATGAATAATCTTTTCGGCTCTTGATTTTGGTAGTAGACTCTGGACGCTGTCAGTCAAATCGTCTTGATAGAAAGGGCTGGGCTCATGCCTGGTTGATAAGAGCATTATTTCGTATCTGGTCTTCGCGATTCCCCAAAGCCAACTCCCGCTCAAGCATCCTCACAGCAAGTGGCCTCTTTGCTCTGGGGCTGTAGTTATTTGCACCAAATGCTCCTGATCGCATAAGCTTCAAGCCTTGCTCACTTGGTACTTTTGGAAAGCGATTCGGGTCCTTGGGTGTTCGACGTCGATTGAAAGGCCAGTTATTCAAGAAATCGGCGTCCTCCCCAGGGTTATCTTGGAATAAAACACTGGTAAGGTCGGGGCTCTGCATCAAGGCAATAAGTTGTCTCCGTGTTAGTAGTCCTGTTCTAGCACCAGCTAGTTTCATCCCCAGGGTCAGTCATGTCTTTCACAGTCGGTGAAAAGCCGAGACTTACTCCGTACAATGTTGACGAGTCGTTGCGTGTCAGTAACCCCTTCAACATCATCCTCGTCTTCCTCGTCGTCGTCATCACCTCCATTCTCCATCAATATTTCAATGTCACGATCATTGGCACCTATACAATGCGATTAGTGAAACTTGGTATTACTCAAGCAACGATTTGAACTTACCTTGAAAATCGTCTTCATCTTCTTCATCGGGTTCATCCTCGTAGTCTGGGTCTTCCTCATCCTCGTCTTCATCTTCCATTTGATAGTACCAAGCCGGTCCTTCCGATGATTCATGTGTGCTCTCATTACGGTTCTCTTCGTCACTTGGCTCCGCTGAGAGCGGTTGCGAACTCCTCTCACCCTCGACAGGCGCCATGCTTCAAGTGGGTGAGATCTGATGAATTGTGTGAAGACCGAGATGACAGCAGATAAAGAATGCTTGCTAAGCAGCTTGGAGGGGCGATACGGTGAGGATAGAAGTGATGTGGTCGGAAAAATATAAAGTAACTATCCTACAGGGTATTTTGGGGCTTCAGGCAATACATTTCTTCACGGGGGTCACGACGGGTTCATAAATTATCAATGATGCGATGAGTGTGATGCTTCAAGACAGGGACTGCATCTGTTGGGTGAAGTCAACTTAGCATGGGGAGCTCCCGGAGCTTGTGACGACATCAACCGGAGATAAGATAAGCCCCGCGGTAAACTACCCTGGACTTGGATTCTGGTAAATTAGTGCTTAAAGAGCCTCGTGTTTAAAATTTTAATATCGACTGCATATTAAGACAGATTATATTGGGCGCAATGGTCATATAGATACCGGCTAATAATGGCCAAGGTCGTAAGTCTTCTTGCCTCCCCTAACTTATAAGTCATACCATTCGTTAACGAAGACGCGGGAAAGACTCGAGAGAGATACATATCATAGCAACATCGGAGTACCGTGGTTCTCAGCGTCTGATTTACAACCTCTACAACTAAGACACTGAATAAGCTGATTACAGAATTTATCCCAAGGTATCCTCAAGCATCGTAAGTTATTTATAGCTACTCTAAAATGTCCTAAATTTACGAAGACTTCCCTTACCTAGGATACCGCGATCGATTAATGCATTACAGTTACGCCCTGATAACAAGTCACTGGATAATGCGAAGGGTATGCGGGAGAATGGTTGATGTATTGATAGGGTGCTTAAGGTAGGTTCTATTCTTTTGTGATGCACTTTCCATATCCGTAACGAGAGAATCTCCTTCTTGTTTTTGGTTTTGGTGGTAGTGATGATATTCTAGCGTCCTGGGTAGTTATAGAATATGAGTTAAGCTAGGTAGATAAAAGTTAGTGATTATCTACATCTCCGTACTAGACATATATACCTTTTAAGCGTTATGCTGCTCAGCCAGGACAAGGGTAGATGGGAGTTCTGATTCGATATTTCGGAGTCTTATCAGCGTAGAACGGCGCTCCTTTTCCTAAGAGTTTAAGGTGACGCTAAGGACGTTGTTGAGTTCGCCATGGATGGCATGGCGGATGTGAGCCTCGAAGGCCTTGATCATGTCGTCGATAGTCTTTCGCATGCCGTCAATTTCCTTCTGGAGCATTGGTCGCATAGCGTTCGCAATTTGTTCAGAAATGGTGTTGATGGGTGGTGGGAGAACTGCATTAAAAACTGGGGATGCCATCAGCAGCAGAGGGAATGCTACTAGGAGCAAGAGTGTTCTTGCCTCCCCTAACTTATTAGCCGGTTCAGCATCTCCATAGCATCTCTACCAATTCACTCAGCTTTCGCTACCCCGAGTTCATCGTTCAAGAATCCAAACTTCTCCTTTCATCAGAGACACATCCAAGAATCATCATGAGCAATCCAGCTCCTAACGGCATCCCTAGGTGAGGGAGGACCTTGACTATAAGCGACGAAAATATTTAGGTAAATAAGCCTAAGTTTAGGGGACTCTTTGCTGAGCTTATTTTGGCAAGTAGCAACGGCTTGGAGACTTGTTGGAAAAACATGATATCAATATGGGTGTAAGCCAAGAAGGTGAGAAACAATGGCTTCCGCGCGTTCAATTGAGAACTTTTCCCTTGCGTCAATGGTCCCAGAAACAACTGTGAGGTCCAGAATATTATTGCCGACATCCGATGCTGCTTGGCAGCTCGTGTTTGTGGTTTCAACGACAGCCCAAGATTCAGTGGATGAATTGGTGCCAATTTTGGTGTCACGATTTGTGAGTGGACGCAATGTCTCAGAAGTTCGTTCCGAGAGCACGAGACTTGTTGTTCATGATATTAATATCAGGAAATTGCTTTTTGCTTGCCGCAAACAAATGAACAGTGTTGTTCTTCCATCTGGATTCGTAAATAAGCAACCCCCTGTTTAGCATCATGGAAATGCCACTTCGGCCCCTGAAGCTTAGGTAAAAATACTTGGCCTCTAGGCAGAACAAGGCTTAGCGCCCCACGGCTGGGGCCACGTCGCCACAGAATTTGTACGTCCTAGGGTCCTTCTCCAGCAGGGTGACACCCCTGTAGCCATTATTTTAGGCCCGTTCAAGGCTGCAGCTGTTGGGACGGAGCAGGGAGGGGAGTTTCCTCCATCGTATTGAGTACGGAGCGGATCTTCCATTTGCTTGCCCCTATGTAAATCCAAACCAATCCGAATCACCCAATTCAATATCCAAACCTCCATCTTCATTCCTGTTCCAACCTTGCAGCTCCCTTTTTGTCTCTTTAACTCAAGTAGTCAACGTGTAGCTCGATCTTTTGCTCCGCACGTTACTCGCCTTGTGGGAGACCCCTTTCTTATTCCCTTTGGTGTCTGTAATTGTCTGAAGTCAGCATCAAGGCTATCTCCGCAAAGTTTATTCTACTAGTTACGCTACGTTACACGCGACTTCGATTGTCGCAAGATTGTCGGCTCCAAACTCTACTGATCAACCATCCTTTTCGACGCTCTGTTTCTCCTTTTGAATCGCGGCCTCGACCGCCGACAGTCTTTGCGACCCGACGATCGAATCTCTGTCTTGATCTCAACAATAACGATCCCAACTGCCCATCATGAAGATCCGAACCACACACTCGCCCCTGGTCCTTCTCCTCCTCCCTGCCGTAGCAAATGCGCTCGCCTCTCATGATATTGCCGACCTACCTGCTCCAGGAGCCGCGATTACAGAACAGACCGATGACCTGCCCCAGGCTGGCGTCAAGCGTCATGATATTCCAACGAAATATGCCCCCGTTGATGGCAGAGACGGAAAGCCTCATCACGGACCCTTTATCGAAATAGACGATCACAAGAAGACTCCTGAAGTGGCCCTCGATACTGGTTCCGATACTGCAGCAGGATCTGGCTCGGGGGCCAGAGCCGGAGCTGGGGCTGAAACTGGAACAAGTGCACCAGCTGGTGCTGGAGCTGGCACCGAACCCAGAACTGGGACCGAGGCTGCTCCCAAAATCGACAGCAACCCGGATTCTCTCCCTGGACTTAAAGGCCGACCCGAAGACCCGACTGTCGTAGATGGCGAAAAGATTCCCGAAACCAATGATGGTGTCATGTTCGACACTAACCGAGTCCATGCTCAAGAAGGCACCACTGGAACCGAAGGCGGTGTGACTGAGAGGTCCAGAGCCCGAAAACTTGAAGAGGATCTCGCTGGCGAGGAGACCTTCAGGAAACCCTCATCACCTAAGGAGGCGCCTCCTCTGCCACACAGTGAAGAGGAAAAGATTCGTGCTTCTGGTGGGGACAAGGCCAAGGAGCTTGGCGACGACACTGGCAGTGCGAAGGCAGAAGACGTTGTGCCCAAAGCTGCGAAGCCTGTCCTCAGCAATGATGATAAGCATGACTACACTGCGGGACTGGAGGTGAGCAAATGCCGCTCTCTGTAGTATCGTAAATACAGCTAACAGTTATACAGAAACCTGCCGATCTTCCCGATCGACCTGTTGGACAGAACAAACCTGTTCAAGACTCAACAAAGACCGAACCCATCGATCTGAGCCGAGGGAAGACGCACGATGGACACCATGATGATGAGAGTATTATCCAGCCATTCCACTCTTTTGTGCTGTCCTTCACCATGATTTTGGTCTCTGAAGTTGGTGACAAGACGTTCTTGGTTGCTGCTCTCATGGCGATGAAGCACGACCGTATGGTTGTGTTCACAGCCGCTTTTGGTGCCCTTCTTGTCATGACTGTTCTTTCGGCTGTTCTGGGCCATGCTGTTCCTGCTCTCATCCCCAAGCGTGTCACCAGTTTCCTCGCTGCTGGCCTCTTCTTCGTTTTCGGCGCGAAGCTGCTGCGAGAGGGTATGCTGATGGACCCTAACGAGGGTGTCTCTGCTGAGATGCATGAGGTTGAACAAGAGCTCGCTGAGAAGGAAAAGGAGATGGGCCGAAAGCGAGGCGACTCTGTGTCTGCTTACACTCTTGAGATGGGTATGAATGGCAATGGCCGCAGGTCTCGACCCAGCAACCGTCTGATGTCTCCTCCTCGATCGCCTTCTCAGTCACCTGCACGAGATGCTCGCTCGGGCTCAGGTGCTGTTGCCAGCATTGTTCAGGGTGCTACCAACCTCTGCTCTCTGCTTCTTAGCCCTGCTTGGGTTCAGACCTTCATCATGACCTTCCTTGGCGAGTGGGGTGATCGAAGTCAAATTGCTACTATTGCTATGGCCGCCGGTCAGGATTACTGGTGGGTGACCTTGGGTGCTACGTGCGGCCATGCTATCTGCACTGGTGTTGCTGTCATTGGTGGTCGAGCTATTGCTGGCCGAGTCAGCCTGAAAGTTGGTAAGTCAACAGTCTATAATTCCCTTGTTGAACCAAACGAGCTAACACTCTTTAGTCACTGTGGGCGGTGCCACTGCTTTTCTCATCTTCGGTGTTATTTACCTCCTGGAGTCTCTCTACAGCTAGAGGTGCCTTCTCGAATGCCAAACTTTCTTTTCTCGCTAATAGACCGCGGTTTGAGGACCTATCGTCATCTGAGACCATTTGCCTAGTTGACGCCTAACTCGTTGTAATATTTAACGGCCTCTCTTTTTTCTGACAGGAACAAGCGACCAAGGGACCAAGATCTTCAGGCGTACTCTGCTGGGGTAGATCTTTTGTATAATTACGTGGCTGAGACAATCTCAGCCTCATGCTCGATTCAGTGCACATGGACACTGATCTCCTTTGCCAAGACGCGTGGCTTGGAGTATTGGGAAGGAGAATGAAGACTAAGAAAATATACGCAAGGGAGGAGCTGGAACTGGAAAGGAGGTGAAAAGGGGGAGAGAATCGATTGGACTTTTCATCATTCTTTGTATGAAATGTTGGGAATTGCTGCAAGCTCTGTACGGAATGGAAATGAATGAGCGTGAATGATATTCACGGATTCAAGCTACGATTAGCTCTAAACAGCAGTTGTCTCGGTATAGCTGTGATGATGTATTAATGTACGATGAGGCATTACAAGACATGTCCGAGTAAGAACCACTGTTTATCGTGGAAACAAACATGCACCGATTCACATAGAGCCTGCCATGCGTTCATCGTTATCAACTCACTGCACGGATGAATGATCTTGAAAAGGAGCAGGTCATTTTTTCCACCTGTCATCATTAAATCTGCCAGAGGTATATCCTTCTATCATCTGTCCTTGATCAACCACCGGACCTAAGCATCCTTAAGCTCAGAACCCCTCCATTCCTATTGACACATCCACCAACTGAACAAGACTCTGGCAAATACCTCAGATTTGGGCCAGAAAACCCCAGCTCTGAGCAAACTCTGACAGATTCATTACCATCAGTGAGAGACGTTTCATTTTCTTCATGATAGATCTTTGTGATCTTTCTTTTCCCACCGCAAAACGAGGCAATAAAAACAACATAGCAAGAATGAATAAAAGCAAAGCAAAAAGCAACCTCCTCAATCATCGTCAAGGTATAGCGTAGCCCCCATTTTCCAACGCTGGGAATACATGCATGGTATCTGACAGTCAATCTCAAACATCTTGAGGTGCTCTCACAAATCTTTAGTGAATCAAACAAATTCTCGTGACAATTGACTTTGGACTGGTTTTCGAGATCTCTATACTGGAAAAGATGCGCTTCCTTCAAACGTTTCTGTCGTCATTCATATAATCCTCCCCCATCATGCCTTGGAGTTCTAGAAGGGTATCGTAGTTTGACGCTCAATCCTCATCCTCTTCGTTGATCGGGGCAGGTGTTCGTCGTTCCGTACGCCTCTTAGGTCGTCGGTGTCGCGAACTACTGATGTTACTGGCCGAATCATCGGGCATGATGTCGACATCATCAAATGCCCAGTCATCGTCACTTGCCGGATCACGATCGCTTTCGCCAGCCCAAGCCGGGCGCTCATAGCCCGAAGCTTGGGAATTTCCAGAGTTGGGGCCGGACAGCACGTCAATACGACGGCGGTTCTGCAAGTTCTGCATCAAAGCAGCTCCTCGCTGACGCAGTGCATTCCGGACAACTTCAGCCTTCTTGTGCAACTTTTCGAAGGCATCCTCCAGTGTCTCCATTCCCTTGTAGATCTCTCGTTCAATTTCTGCAATGGCTGCCATCTCCATCTCCTCATCATTTGAGACGGCCTGTCGACTTCCGGGCATCCCTGTAGTATTGACACTGACGAATGAGGCTGGTGTTGTACCTCGTGAGTAGACCGAAAAAGGAGTCGTGTTTCTCGAACTGAACGACGATGAGGCTCGAGGTCCAGGGCTCATCGTTCGTGTATTGTAGTAGGCACTAGCCGGGGTCGGTCCGCGCGATTCACTGTGAGGAGTTTGCGGCACATCATCATCAGCTCCTGACCAGAGGAATCCATCGAAGCGACCAGAAATGAGAATCTCCCACTCTGAATTGTTGATGTTGGAAAGTGCTACGAGGAGATCATGCGTATGCGGGTTCTTAACCAGATACGTAGCTGATTCAGCGTCTCGTGGTACTTGCTGCAATCTGTATAGCCGCTGCAGGGCCAAGCCGGTCTTGATGAGGAAATCTGTTCGTGGGCGATGTCCTGGTGTAGGAGCACGAACTGACGACTTCAGTTCCTTCGAGCCGGTCATGATAGCGTTAAAGTAAGGGCGATCCTCGGGGTCAAGGTTTGTGAGAATAGCAAAGGACAATGTCTCGTCGTCGACATCTTGGGGAGGTGGCACTGGTGTTTCTCCAGTGTTGGATAGCCATCGATCAACAGCAGAGCGGACTTTCTTCGACTGCCGGAGATAGTGCTCCCTAAACTCCTCCGCAATATCAGGGTCCAGTTGGACAGGCGACTGAGGTCGAGGAGGTCTGTCACCAGAGATTTCAGCAGCCTTGGTGCCGACTTCAGCGAGATCAAAGGGCGGCCACTGAGGGAGGTCAATTCGACCACTCACCCACTCCAACACATCACCCCAGTTGAGACCATCGTGAATTTCGTGAGGGTTATCGCACATGATGCAAGTGCAACCATGAGGGGGCAGATCGCGAGAAAAGACATTTTCGAGGCGGTCCAACAGCCTGCGGGCAACAGAACGGTGTCCGGTAGCAACGGCAATTGAGCCCTGCTTGCTGAGTACTGTGTTGTACTGGTCTAATAGATTATGGAAGGGAGCAAATAGGGTGTCGGTGCCGACCAGAGGTGGGTTTGAAGGTCGGTTCCCATTCTGACGGGGTAAAACAGAAAGGAAGTTCTTAGGGGCTGTGTAAGCCAGGCCACCGTTCTGAAGCAAATAATCGACTCGCGGCATTTCGTGAACATCGAGCGCAGGAGGGGGAGGAGGAGGTGGTGGAGGTGGAGGAGCAGCACCAAAAGCAGACGCAGGCGTTGCCGTCTTCGAATGCAGATTCGAATCGACGTCTTGGACGTCGATGACTGAGGGAGTCTCAGGCTTGGCATCCGGGTATCCATGAGGGAATGGGGCCTGGGTTGGTGTCCTGGGAGATGAATCCTGAGCGCTTGAAGGAGAAGATGCTCCATCAACGTCATACCTTCTGTGACTTCGAGTAGATGATGTTCGGTGGACAGAGCGATGAGAAGAACTAGATGTCCGGGAATCAGAACGGCGAACCTTGTCGCCAGAGCGGCGCGATGAAGACTTGACGTAGGTCGCTTGGCTCGAGACTCCGGACCGACGACTCACACGGGAGCGCTCCTCGTTTCTTGATGCCGAGCGAGATAGACTCGACACTCTCGATTTTGGCTGTTCAAGACCAGCCTCGGATGGTGGGAGCTCTTCTGTAGGCGTACGGATCCTGGGAGTTTCCTCTCTGGGTGTCTCAACCTTTGGTGTTTCATCTTCGGGGGTCTCCTCTTTTGGATATTCTGCCTTGGCCGGATCCTCTGGTGTCTCCTCGTTCACGGCTGTGTTGTCCGCATCCAGATCAGTTCGTGGTGGACTGAGCGGCACATCTGGCTTGCCGCTGTCAGAACCTTTACGGGATCTCGAATCTTCGGTGATTGGAGCCTCTGTAGGTTCAGGAGTAGACGGGTTGGGACTACGTTGGCGAGGGAGAGACAGGGAGTCGCGACTAACGATGGCCTCCTTACTGTGTGCCTTGCTGAAAGACGGGTAAGGCACTGAGATGCGATCAGAAAGGATAGAGGTGGCAGCTGTTGATGTCCTGGCCATGTCTGAGCTAGCCAAGTCACTGGTCGAAGCTGCACGGTGATGACGGTGGGTGTGCTCGTCACTATCCCTTTCTCTGCGGTGACGGTGACGGCGACTAGATGTGTGAGAAACGGTGTCGCTCACCTCACTGAGCTTGCTCCTAGAAGATCGTGAGGTGCGATGTCGGCGACGCTCGCGGTCGGGGTCCTTATGCTTTTCCCGATCATGATCTCGGTCGCGATCTTTGTGGTCCTTTCGTTCGGATTTGGAGCGTCTTGGCTTTTCGCGCGGCCGCTCATCGGCTGGGACCTCGAGGTCGTGGTCCTTGGAGGACATGGTGGACCATGGAGATGTGGTAAGAGTGTCGTATGGCGGATAGTGAATTCGCGGTTATTCGTGGTTGTCGTCGATAATTCCAAGGGTGTTCAGTTCAAGAAAGCGGTCAAGAATAGTGGGCGCAAGGAGGAGTCGATACTGATATCGCGGTATGACAAGGAAAAAAGCGAGGATTAAGCAAGTGAGATTCAGGTTGTCAAAGTGAGAAGAGAGGTAATGTTGGGCGAGTTTGGTTACAGCGAAGCAAAGGAGAGTCGTGAAGAGGGGATGGTTGTACTGGGTGTAGAAGTGTGTGAGGTGAGGCGCATTGAACGGACTGGAAGCAAGCTACAGTACCTAAGCGCAGTGTCAGGCTCGGCTTGGTTGGTTCATTCCCTGCAGCCCAGGTCTCAGGTCAGGTTCCGGGAGAAAGAATCAGGCACTAAGGCAGGACATAAGACATCTATTCACTTTGGTTCATTCCTTTCCTTCCATCGTCCTGCTTCTCACCGTCAGAAGCACGGCTGTAATGAGATGCGGGTGATTAACTCAATGCTTCCTGATTTAGAGTCGCTTATTAGCTCCCCAGCCTGCGATTTAAAAACTCGTTTAATAGCCCAGGGGATCGGAAAGCTTGGACTTTCGCTGGGGAGTAAATTCAACGGCGGTGATCAACTGAAACTGTAAGGGATCCTACAAATATGATGTCAACCTCTAACGAGAGGCTTCGAGACCAAAAATCAGTAAAAAATCACAGGCACATCACCACCGATTTCAATTTCTCGTCATTGACAGAGCCACCACAAACACACAAACGCATACGCAATCTTCACTCTACACAGCCCGATCATGGCAGCTCCCGTTTATCCCGTCTCCCGTGGCCCGGCCATTGGGGAGCAAGAAATCATCTGATCTTTGACTAAGATGCCAAAAATATTTAGTCATATGGCCAAATAAACTCTATGAACACCTGCATGAGTATTTCTGCTACTCAGGATCGAGGTCTTCAGTTTTCTGACCTCCCACAAGGCCCGTTCCCCAAATTCTGCTGTGGAGCCCAACTTTGTTGAACAGAACCTAAGCCGAGCATGGCCACACCCACTAAAAGAGATTTACAGGGGACTGTTGTAGATGCGAGGTTGGAGGCTGGGCATTGTGTGAATGACGACCAACCACCTTTAACATCTTAACCGCCTGTCACCCCCTGGTAGAAGCATATGGAAGCCATATTTAAAACATGAGAATGTGTGACAGAGGCCTTTGGTTTGCCTTGAAGAATGCAAAACGGTGCCTATGCTAGACATGACTCAGAAATGATATCTCATCTCCATCCACAGCTGCCACGCATCAATCTCCATCTTAACGGTCCATATTCTCACTCAATTCTTAGCGGTGCTGCCCAATCCTCCAACCAACGATTGATTAAGCGCTCAAACTGTCACGAGTTCCTGCAACATCCATTCACAGCCTAACACAACTGACAACCGTCACACTATCACTCGTGATAGGCCGCCGAGTACGCAGCCCACGTATCACTTGCATATGCTCGCTTCTGAAAATAGTTTCATCATGATCTTCATTGTATCGATCCTAATCTATGCCGGTACATCTTCGTCGTCTAATTGATCCAGGAACGTTGTGTAATTAATTCACCACGTTCGCGCTTCTTTTCCCCATCCGTCTCATTCAAATTAACGCCAATTCCGTTTATCACTTGCGCTGTTATTTGCAAATTTTCGTAGAGCGAGCAGTATAGTAAATGTTCATACCACGACGCTGCTTTTAGCCACGCCACCTATGCGCATTGAAGCGGTAGGTAGGTGTAGCTTGCGGGTATCTCCCTCGGTTGAATCCCGAGATAATTCGTCCTAAATCATCATTTACAGGCGGTCAAGGAGACCGTTGCTCTCGAGGAGCAGGACAATCTGGTGCACAATGGATCGGACGTTCTGCTTCTCGAGGTCGACAACGAGGTCAGGCTTGGCAGGGGCCTCATAGGGGTCATCGACACCAGTGAAGTTCTTGATGTCACCACGGCGAGCAGCAGCGTAGACACCCTTGCGGTCAGTCTTCTCGCAGAACTCGAGGGGAGTAGCAACGTGGACAAGGAAGAAGGGTCCGGACTTCTCAACAAGATCGCGGGCAGCCTTGCGAGCCTCCTCGAAAGGAGCAATAGGAGCGGCGATGACAGCGGCACCAGCCTTGGTCAACTCAGAGGCAACAAAGGCAATGCGCTGGATGTTGAGGTCACGGTCCTTGCGGGTGAAGCCAAGCTCAGGAGAGAGCTCGTGTCGCACGTTCTCACCGAGAAGCATGGAAACAGGGCGGCCACCACCCTGGTTGAGTGTAGCTTGAAGAGCACGCGCGATCTGGTCCTTTCCGCTGTTCTGGTAACCAGTCATGAAGACAGTGAAACCCTTCTCGGCAGGGAGAGGGTTCTCTTCGCGAAGAACCTTGACGACCTCGGGGTAGGAGAACCACTCGGGGATCTCCTTGCCGGTTCGGAGACGGTGACGGAGCTCAGTACCGGAGATGTTGAGGGTGCGGGTGCCCTCGGGGATCTCGTTGATGGGGAGGTACTCGTCGGAGTCGGGGAGGTAGATCATGGCCTGGAACTCGACCATCTTGATACCAAGCTCCTCCTGGTGCTCCTGGACGAGGACCTGAGCATCATAAGGACCGTAGTGGTCCTTACCCTGCTTGTTCTTACCGGGACCGGCGTGGTCACGACCAACGATGAAGTGGGTCGCACCGTGGTTCTTTCGGATAATGGCGTGCCAGAGGGCCTCACGGGGACCACCCATTCGCATGGCGAGCGGCAGAAGAGCGAGGGCTGCCATGCCGTTGGGGTATCGGGGCAGGAGAGCCTTGTAGACACGGACACGGGTGAAGTGGTCAATGTCACCGGGCTTGGTGAGACCGACAACGGGCTGGATCAGGACGTTGGCCTGCTGGGAGCGGGCGGCGCGGACCGTCAACTCACGGTGAGCTCGGTGCATGGGGTTTCGGGTCTGGAAAGCGACGACCTTTTGCCAGCCGAGCTTGTTGAAGTGAGCGCGGAGCTCAGAGGGAGTGACTGGTGGTCGTTAGTCTCATGCTGCGTCTCAATTGCGCACAGTGACTTACATCGGAGGTCGAGGAAATCGTAGTGCTCGAGGCGGTTGATAGCCTCAAGCTTACCACCAACGTAGAACTCCTTAGCGGTGTCAAAGAGGTACTTGACACCGGGGTGAGTATCATCGTCGCTGCCGAAGACCTTCTTGGCCTCGTTGACCCTGTTGTGTCCGTATTAGCACCAATGCCCCATGTAAGTGAGAGCTGCCATGGTCACGTACTTGTCAGGTCGGTAGACATCCTCGACAGTCAGGATAGCAAGGTTTCGGTCGTCACGGAAATCGCGGAGAGTGATGCGAGCACCAGCCTTGATACCGAGCTGGTCGATCTGGGCCTGGTCAACATCGAGGTTGATGGGCATGGAGAAGAGAGCGCCATCAGCGAGACGGTTGTTCTCAACAACGCTAGGAAGTTCTATTAGCTCATGGATGAAGCAATTGGATGATAGTAATTGCAACTTACCCATTGTAGTCCTTCTCGGTCAAGAAACCTATAGAATAACCAGTCAATCACTGTTCTTTCTCACTCATGATAGAATCGTCGCCGTCGCAAAGCGCCCGCCGGAGCCGGAAGATGCGGGGGCGGGGCACCGAAGTTAATTAACCCCCCATCATCACAGCGGGGGACAAAAGATCTTCACTAATAAAACAGGAGGCGCATACCTTCGAGGGGAGAGAAGCCGCCGTTGAGGATCAGCTCAAGATCGCAAAGGTGTCGCTCGCTGAGAGTAAGAGCAGGGAGCTTCTGAGACTCAGTCTCGAGCTCAGCCTGACGAGGCAGATCGCGAGCAAAGAGGTCCTTAAGGACACCACCGTGAGGAGTGTTGGCCATTGTGATGTAAAGATTTTGTGGTGGTGAGGAGAGAGAAGGATGAACGAAAATGCCACAAACCGAGTCGAATCTCGGGGTTTTGTAAAAGAAAACAGAAGTTGGAGCACGCAATCGTGGGGGTCAACGATTGCACAGGTGTTACTCGGAGAAGGACGACGAAGAATAGACCAGAAACAGAGGACGAGAAGAATGAGAATGAATAGTAGGAGAGAAGGATGTGCTTTGATTTTAAATCGACCGCCAGCAGGATACAGAAAAGTACCTCGATCTTCAAACCCATCCACTACGAGTACGGATACCACATCCACCACAATATTCTTACATCCACACTGTCATGATTAGTCCCCTCTCCCGTCCCTTATTACTGGGGTTAGTTGGACCGGAGGGGGTGTATGATGCAGCGAGCAAGGGAAGAAAAAATTGCGTTTCCATAGGCAAAACGGACGAAATCGGCCAATGCACCCAATCCTCATCGTCTGAACGTATCTTCGCCCTCGAAAAGAGGAAAAAAACAATGGGGTCGTGGTTTTAGCTCTCAATGACGTGCTCGGAGCTTGAGGCTTATACATGCCGCCGACGACCCAGAAGACCAATCAGAGACGACGTGGCCGGGCAAGGCGGCACTAGGTCGTCGGAGCATCGCTCTCGGCGGCGCTGAAGGGCATGGGGGGCATCATGATGAGAAACTTGAGCAAACTCTACTGTTTCCGAGGAGCTTATTGCGGTTGTTACAGCTGCAACATGTTGAGATACAGGCATCGATATTGCGGCTTACACGCTGAAGAATTGTCTATGCTCGGAACTCGCAACACATAAAAATGCGATTACAAAGCGGAACGAGGTGCACAACATGGGCTATCAGTTTCCCATTCGAATCTCTCATTACCAATTCAGTTCCTGGTACCTTGGAAGCGGCAAGGAAACTCTTCAAGCGCTGCTACAGCTGCAGTAGGGTCCCTCTTTAACCCCCTGTCTAAGCTTCAGTATCCATCTTGAACGCAAGTGTAAACGAAATAGATTCAACGGACATGTTTCCCATGACCAATTGACCACCCATTCATCCACATGTAACATACGGTATCAAGGGTATGTTTGCATCTATATCCACTAATGGCCTGCTTCCATGAAGAACCGTGGCTTGTTGAGGCTTTATAAGATGTGGTCTCCATTGGATATCTTGTTCAAGCTGACTTGTCTTGTCATGAGGATACTTGACTTCAAAGCGTCTTGAATGATACCTTTTTATCAACGCCAGAACACAATCACTCTTCCGGTCGTGATCCTCCGTAGCCTTGTACCTCTGCGGTTGCTGGGGCGTATTCATTCAGTTTCCACCGACTTGGGGCGTCGGGTGTCGGCCGATCGCCCGGCAATGGGGAAAAGACAAAGCACGCCTTTTTTCACTTCCCCTCAGTCATGATGGATCAGAGATCCTATCTTAGTAATCACGCAATTATGTGACGTTGATACGACACTTTTGGAGGGTTGAATGATCGGCAAGGCCACGCGGTAGTAAATATCATCAATTTGGAGATCGATTTCTTTTTTCTCAGGGCAAACATTGCAATTTTCCCATCAAGGCTCACTCGTCTTCTCTGAGATGTGGCCATGGCCCAAGGGTCTATGACAACAGGCTAGTAGAGGTATGACTGGTCAACATATCCAGCTTCACAAGGTACACTATGAAGCCCTGTAGAAATCTGTGGGATGACCCTTTTTGGAGGTAAGGTTGCTGTCATTTGTTGAATGATTCCTCCTCAATTGAGTTCTCTCTCAAAGATGCATACATAGTCTGTTCTTGGCAGCACCTTGGTGACCTGAAATGAGCTTAGAATACTCGTTTAGATACTGTATATCAGATTGTACACACTGAGGATGCTGGAGAAAGGCGACAGCTGACAAGCTTGCCTCATTTTGTGGCATTTAGTCGCAATCGTCCGCCAAGACCCAATCCCACGATCTAGCCCCATTCACCCACCCGCATCTTGACGGTACAAGGTGGATGTGGAAGCCAAGAGTCATTGCTTGGGTCAAAGCTGCGACCGACGGTCCGAAAGCTGGTTATATATAACGCAGACATGCCCGTTTTGAAGCTGCTTTTCTGCTGATCGTACACCATGAAAACTAATGCCCTCACATTGTTGATGGACAAGACTAATTACAGAATGGTGAATATGCTATCCGCGACTTTAAGTGCGGCATTGACCAAATTATCAGTGGGATAGCTCGCTTGCTTGGAATGAAAGACAATTTGCCAGATTGTCTCAACTTGGCACATGATTCCAGTCAATTATCAAGACGTGCGAGGGTAACTTCTGTAAGAACGCTACAGAACGCTTCGTTTGCAACGCTCTGTAGCCGCTATTGTCATGATGCATTGCCTTCACTGCTCTCCCCAATCAAAGAACAATCCGAGAACTTGCCAAATTGCAGAAACAGTCGCAATCGGTGCAAGCCCGACACGTGGAAAGGGCAATTCCCCGCCTCTTGATTTTTAGTTTTGGAGAAGCGATGCTGGCCAATCGATAACAGCCAACTCCCCGATGGTGACGCCAGAAGCCGGTGAGAGCGAGCAAAAACCTTGCTATACTGAGTCGTGCTGTGAGTAGTTACTCGGAACGAACTTTCGGTGTGAGTATCCGTAGATTTCAGCGTTTTGAGCGAATTTACTATCTTGCACGCAGTACCTCCCCCTTTGTACGGAGTAGAGATAATCTATCAAGGGAAGGACTTTTGTCTGGGGTTGGTTGGTCTAGAACATGTCGTGATAGAAGTAGATACCGAAAAACGATAAGCGCAGTCTGGTAAATTGAAAGTATTCTCGCTTCTGCTTACGCCAAATTTAGTGCATGCCCAGAAAATGTGGTTGGATCAGACTACTCCAAGATCTAATCCCAACCTTCCCTGTTTCCGTGCATTACCAAGATTCAATACTTGATCTAGTCTCAACTCGTCGTTATCTCTCTTTTTGACTCAAGCAGAATAAGCTCAGTCTCTCTCAAATCCAACACCTCGCATTCTCAGCCTGTTGCGAGCCAAATCTCGAATCTTTCCTCTAATTAAAACCCCTGCAGCTGCCATCCCGCCAACCTTAAATTCCCGTCCGTCGCGAGGTTGCCGATCTTTAGTGGCTTCTCCTGGTCGCTGCGCCACTGTTGTGTCTCTGAAAAGTCTTGGGGGGTTACACCTACGTCAAACAAACACGAGATTTTGCATTGGCACAAAGAACACCAAGCTTTAATCTCCCCCGAGTAACTCGTCTTCTTCTCCCTCCTTTGCCTAGAACGACATCCGTATGCTCGGTCATCGATAACGCTTCGTCCACCTCTTTGCGACGGACCCCTTTACGCCGTTATAGCCGCATGCGAAATTATCGAAATATTGCTCGAGAACGTCAACTTCCTATCCGAGACCTACAGTTCCTGATCTACATGCCCGAATCGACCAAATTCCCACCACCGAACTCCTCGACAACGTTACACACTCCCTTGTCTGGACCAAGGTATTGCTCGTTCCCAAAGAGATTGACGACGATATCGTAAAGACCGCCCTGGCGGGCTTGCCCGCGTTCCGCATCTTCCGACCCCCTGACCATATCTCATCGTCAAGATGCTCGCGACACAACGGCCTCTCACAGCATTGTCATGCCTTCTCTCCGCCCTGAGCGTTATCCCAACGGCATGCGCTCAAGACAAGGTTTACATCAACGGAACTGGCGACAATGGAGTTTTTCACGAACGTCTCGATGTTAGTCGGACACCATCACTATATACGGGCGACTTTGACGACTGTTTGAATGACGGAAGTCTGTTCAATGTGACGGCCTTCGACACGGCCTATTACTCTGATAACCTAACTGTGTCTTTTCACGTTTATGGGAGCACCAATATCCGCCAGGAAAGTGTCATGAGTATGTTGCGAAACCTTATTACGCCCTGCTTGATTAGTCTGACCAGATTCTAGTGCATCTTTCTATCGAGGTATACGGAGAAGAGCGTTTTAACAAAACCTACGACCCTTGCGCTGAAAACATCACAAGCCTTTGCCCATTGAAGGCTGGCCAACCCATCGAGGCATACATTACGACTTCAATATCTGCCAATGACATTGCAGGAATTCCGTCGATTGCTCTTAACATTCCCGACTTGGAAGGATACTCTCGCATCCGGATCTTTGCCAACTCAACACAGACAGAAATTGGTTGCTTCCAAGCTACTATGAGTAACGGGAGGACCTTTTCACAGCCTGAGATTGTGGGATCGATATTGGGAGTGTTCACCGTATTTGCGGTGTTGGCCTCATTTGCGACAGCGATTTATGGCGTTCAGATTCCGCATATAAGAATGCACTACGCCCATTCATTTTCGATTTTGATCATTTTCGAGACCTTCCAATCAATCTTCTTTTCCGGGGCACTGTCTGTCAACTGGCCTGCCCTGCTTCCCGCCTGGTGGAGTAACTTTGCGTGGACTGCTGGCATGTTTGCAAGCCTTGACATGATTGATGCTATCAGCCCATTTGCTGGCGTCTCTGGGAATGCCAGTCAAGTTGGCTCTGCAGGGTCGGTCCCTATCAACAACGGCGGTGGGCTTGCGCAGCAGATCTTCGGCAGAAGTCTTGGAAGTCGATCTGTTCCCCAACTTGAGAGTGTTGCCCACTCGTTAACCCGTCGCCACGACTTCAACTCTAGCAACCCATATGACTATGACTGGGCTGGTGAGCCTCGAAATCCTGGAATGCCACTCCCAGGTGACTATTCTGGCTTCCCTGGTGTACTGTCCGTGGTCGGCATCCCTCGAAACGACGCGTTCATAATTGGACTCATCTGGTTCCTCGTTGTCCTAGCGGCGGTGGCTCTATTTGTGGCGACGTTCAAGCTTGTGCTTGACTTGTGTCGTAAATTCAAGCTGATCAAGTCCGACGGCTTCGATTTCTTTCGCTCGCATTGGGTCGGATACATGACTGCAGGCCTACTTCGAACGCTCTTTATCGCTTTCTTCGTCATGATGACATTGGCGATGTTCCAATTCTCGATCGACGCTCCACCGGGCCCGACTGCTATTGCTGCAGTCATATTCGTGATGTTTTTGGGCTTTGCTGGTCTAACAGCGTATGCTTGCTCATCCAGGCTACGTGAAGGCAAGTATGAGATCGTATCTGATACGCTTCGCTTTGAGCAAGGGTTGATCCTAAAGAAAATTCCATTTGTGGCAACAACACTCGAAAGCTCCATTGGCGAGGAGGAACAGGCTCACAAACCGCGCCTGTTTGCCAGTCTGCCTATCCGCCGCATCAGATTTGTTGACAAGGACCCCGAAAGACCAAAGGTTCACCAAGACGAGCCCTACATCAAGCGTTATGGATGGCTTTCGGCACGATACCGACTCTCTCGCTGGTGGTTCTTTACGGTTTACTTGGCATATCAGTTTATCCGAGCATGCTTCATTGGCGGAGGTCGAGCAAGCCCCTTGGCCCAGGTCTATGGTCTCTTTGTTTTCGAAGTTGTGGCTTTGGCCATCATCATAAAACTCAAGCCCTTTGAAGGATCTCGCAATACGACAGCAGCGATTTGGTTACTATCCATCTCGAAGATCATTACTACTGGCCTTTCCATCGCATTCTTGAGAACCCTCGACCTCAGCCGCGTTGTAGCAACAGCTATTGGCATGATCATCCTTGTGGTTCAGTGTTTCCTTGCCGCAGCCATCTTGGTGCTGATCGTCCTCGGAATGATATCGACGTGGATGTCTCTGTCTCGCAACCGCGAGGACTTCCCAGATAAAATCGATGATTTGCGAATAAGGTATTTTGAGCACATGGAAGACAGAGCAGGTACATCAAAGCCGAAGGAAGACGAAGTGGATGAGCTTGCGGAGTTATCCAAATCCATCTTCAGTGTCAGCAACGTTCGACGCAATACCCAGAACAATGCATTCCCAATGGTAGAGGGCTCAAACTCGCAGGTTCCGTCTCATCCAGCACATCCACTCAACCGACGCAGGGCAAACAGCGGCGGCTCGAGTCGTCACTCGGTCAACAGTCTGCCTCGAAGTGGCCGTACCCACCGTGCATCGTGGAGTGCGAAAGACTTCGCAGAGTGGGATGCCGACATGAACAGAGGAGACACATCTCGAATGAGTCGCATGCGAACTAGCTCCTTGCGTATGCAAGCATCGAGATACTCTGGTAGTCGGCCACCAATGACGCCGACTCGAGAGTCCGCCGAGTTTCCTCGGGTAAGTGTTAATACCATGAGCCCAGAGGACAAGGATGCGATCGTATACGACAAGATCGAGGAGAATGCTGCTGCGCCAAAGAGAAGAAAGAGGACCGTGAGCTGGGCAGATCAAAGTTCAATCTGCGAGGAGCCCATCAACGAGGCTCAAAAGGCGGACGATAAGCCACTCGAGAAGATAGACTCGACCGGTGGCCGAGAAGAAGAAGAAGAAGAAGAAGAGGCCAAGTCAAACTCCGAATCATAGTCAACTTGGAGCTTTTTATGGGAATCCTGGATTCTCCCTCACAAGATGGCATCGTCGTTTACTTGCATTTGGATTTCATTATGACCATGGCGCTCTGCATTTACCCATATTCCCCATGTACCCAGTCAGCAAATACTTTTTGACTGCTGGGCTTCAACTATTGCATTTTGTACATATCCAGCATGATCCGGTCCTCCTGCAGGTACAGGAAGTGACTTGCGAATTATTTCCATTAGAGTATATTGAGATGCGACATGAAAACACAAAGGCTATAGAGGAACTAGTCAACAATGATGTCTGGAGTTTCAGGTTTTGGGACCTCAGATTGAGAACAATTATAGATAGTTAATACATCACTCATGATTCAAACACTTGGAATGGCCTCATAAGAGCACAATACGTGTGCGTTTGACGTGCAACGTATCGGACTGTCATTGTTTGTATGTACCAAGGTTCGTGACAGTGCCCTTGAAAGTGTTGCAGTGCACAAAACTCAATGGTCAAGCATCGCATTAAACAAGGCGTGTTGCACGGTCATTTCAGTGTCTGGAATACCTAAGACTTGACAATTGTCATCTAACTCTAATAATAAATCATGTCTAAAACACTGGGAACTGACCGTTGTCATCGAACCTAATAATAAACTAGAAATTGAACACTCAAGCATCTCTTGTTGATATGATCGGGCCCTCCGTGGTTACGTTGCACATTCTACAGCCTTTCAACCATGGTATGCCTTGGTAAACATGTTGGATTTCCTAATATTGCTGTTGTTAAAGTCTGCCTGTAGACTCATGGTTTGTTGGGATTAGGTTGAAGGCAGCAGCAGTGCCTGCTTTGGCTATTGAAGGACTCGTTCACTTTCTCTCTCTATCGAAAGATCCCCTCGTTTTCTTATTGTATCTGATGCTATCACCTATTCTCTCTCTCTTTCTGCCTTATACTGAACTGCAAACGCTGCGTCAATGACAAGAAAACTCAATGAAGCAGCTGGCACTCTTGTCAACGGTGTTCGTTCCTTCTTGACGACTTTCCTTCTATTTGAGACAGACCGTCACGACTGACAATCTTGTTCTTGTTCTTCTTTTCCTTGTTCATCGTTCATCGACATCTCAAGCTTCATTTGACTACTACAAAAGACATACATCACTTTCATCAAGTATCCATCATGGCAGACAACAACAAGAATAGCAAGAACGGAAAACCCGAGCGGGAAAATTTCAGTGAGGAGACCCGCGAGAATCTACGCCGCATGACCGCTGGCCTCACAGACCAAACCACCATCGAGGCGCTCTCGCGTGCCGGTATGGTGGCCAAGAATAAGAGAGAGCAAACGCGCTTCCATCGCGATAAGACCGTCGCCCGTGTCGGTGCTGCTGAGGAGAAGGAGGCTGAGGCTGAGGAGGACAAGGGTTCAGGCGGTGGTGACGAGGAGAAGAGCAAGAAGCAGACTTGAGCATAACTCACTTGAATGATACGGAACTCGAACTTCAATGACCATTTGAGCTTGATCGACTATCTTAGAGGTAAGATACTATTACTCCTATCTTCAAAACATGCTAATACTGAACTAGATATCCCGCCTTACAAGATCAACGACCAAAAGTACACACGGACGCAAGAGCCACGAGCTGCTATCCCAAAAGGACAATGGACCGAGAGATTGGCCAAGGTCCAAGCGGGGGATTGGAATATACTGCGAACTCGAGCGTGACTCACGAACTCGGGATTTTCTCTTGTTTTCTTTTTCTGTTCTTCTATCAATTTCCTTTGTCTTACATGCCAGGGCATGGCGGAGCGTTTCTTTCTTACTTTCTTTTTTCATCCCGTAGCAACCCGCAAGAGGAAGCACAGCATGGCATGACATGGCATGGCATGGAATCAGCAGGAATTGATCAACTGAGCACGAGAGAACAAGCTGCAATACCGCAATCATGTTTCCTCCGTGAAGACCGGGTAGAGCGCTGTGAGTATGGAACATTTATGTGTTTGTATGTGCATTAGCGCGAGACATCAACACGAACGGCCAACAGCAGAGTACAATATCCGTTTGTACGATTTCGAGGCTTGCATAGACCATCAGTTCGTGGCTTTTTTGGAAGACGATCAGGTCATGGTTTTCAAGCCAGTTCCCGTTTTCCAAGAGTTGAGACAGTTTGAGGCGACAAGTGGAGGCTGTAGGCTATGTGATGTGATGACTTTTCTCGAGCTGCAGCTTTCAGCTTCAGCAGCAAACGATGAGATCTGTCTCACCTAAAAATATGCCGTGTTCTCTTTCACTTGATCGTCATTCATTTCGTACCATGCCATGCCATGTCTCTCCCATTCATTCATTCATCCATCCATCCATTCGTTCGTTTGCTTGCTCCGCCCGCTTACATACGAAATAAGCGCTTCTCATGCTGTGTCCCGTCTCACCGGTCTGGGGGAGATGCATATGCGGTTGTGTTGCACAGGCGCAAATGTCAGTATCATAGCCTTTCACCCTTTACACGGTTGAGACTTGTTATCTCTGTCTATTCAAGTACCGACGGTAATAACGAGCTCGACTAATCAATTACAAGCCAGACCCCATATGTGCTTACTGTCAGGGGTCACCCTTGTTCAGAGCGACCATATCCTGCAAGTTCACGTCTTGGCAAGCCTGGACTCAACTCTTGTAGCCTCTCCAGCGTTTCAATCTCACAATCTGGGATCACGGGATAAATTGAACGGGGCTAGCTTAAGCTTGACAGGACGAAGCAGGGAACTCGGGTCAGGATCCAAGGGCCAGGGGTCAAACTCCAAGATTGAATGACTTGATCATGACACGATCTCTTGCAAACACCCTTATCTCCTAGCCTGGATCCGCCTGCAAACGATCTGTAAGCGAGACTCTTCAGATCGGCGGGATATCGAATCAAGGCCAAGGGAGTATCCGAGATCTAACGAGACCAGACCCATCGAGCCATTCTCTTTTTATTTTTAAGTATGCGATATGAGACAAGTCCACTTCGAACCTCGATCTTTTTCTCCGATCTCAGATATGTCCAGGGTCTGTACGTCCCCTGTCTCTCTGAGAGCCCATCGACCCGGCTGCAGCTCGATCGAGGCGCACATGTTGCCATACAAGCGCTGGTATAGGAACAGTGACCCCCATAGTGCGGGCGGACTCTGCCGGATCAGTTCGTTGCTGTTTGTCACGCGTTGAATAGCCTTTGGGGGTGTGAGTTGCAACAAACGGCTGCGTACATACATACGAGACAGTATATCATAGCTCACCCGTTAATTTATGAGCAAGGATGGGCACCCTCTCCTTCTGGTGACGGACAGACTCGGAAGTCTGAGCCGTCTGCATCTACCCATAGCGTAGCCTCCTGCGCCTTGGAGAATAGAGGAACCACGTTCCTGCGAGGGGGTTGATGTCAGTCGGTGCAAACACGATTCGCCCCCCAGTTGTGGTAGGCTATAGCACGTTCAAACGATGACGGCAGTAGCTTAGCATTGGGGCAGATAGCCGTTTGCACTTCCACCCTGGTCGACACTAGAAAAAGCAACCGCCCGAGACTTGCAGGGGACAACAAGACTCCTGAAGCGACGACAACTCTCCACTGTGAGTGAGATCGTCCCTACCATCCTGACAAGTCAACTAACGACATATTTGCTTCTGCCCAACGAGGCCCGGGCCTAACACTACGAGCCTGACGAGGTTGAGTAGGCGCAAAGAACACTGGGACGAAGAGAAAATGTGGCGGCGCCATCAATAGTCGTTTAAGACCTTCGACAGCAAGACTAATGCCGTTTCCCGCTGAGATGGAAAGGCGTCCCGTGAGGAAAGCTGTTGTTCCCGCCTTATAGTGGAGTTTTGGACTGAAACTCGAGGCGACAGGTGCAAGATAGATGTGAGACTCTTTGTTTTCTCATGCTGCAACTAGCTCAGAAGAAAGACTCCCAAAGTCAAAGGAGTAGAAGGAGAAAGCAGAAAGACCTAGCACTCATTGCATGATGTACTGATGTTTGCGTCATCTTTTGTAGCCAGAAAATAGAATAAATACTCCTCCTTGTGCAACATATTCAAGCCAAGTCTCCCCAGATAGAAGCCTGCTTCTCGTTACCACTATCACCAGTCTCCATCATTACACCGTCTTCAAACTTCGCCAATCAACATAAGAAACATCACACATACCCACAAACCCTATAGCCTATCGTCCCTACCAGCTGCCGTCCGGTTACTTCCAGTTACCAACACCAAGCTTTGCCCAAGGATTAGCCTCCCGCCATGTCCCAGTTTCAGTACCGTTGGATCTTCGAGTACCCTCACGTAGGCTTGAACATGGTCTCTGAGTCTCCTCCTAAGCTCCGCAATCTTCATGAGCCCAGTGACGGTTCTCACCCCAAGCTTGACCCACAGGCCTGCTCTGAGGAAATTGCTTCGGATACCAACACAGATGATGAAGATGATTTGGACGACTCGAAAGATGTGAAACACGACGATCCAGGATCCGGTCACATCCAACATAGTGCAGGGCGTGGTCGCTGGCATCCGCATGCACTTCACTTCCTCGCTCAAGTTCCTCGCAGTGACGCCGACTGGTCCCGCTACCTCCGTAGCAACGTCGATGTCACCTCCTTGTGCCATCGTCTCAAGTTGCCCTACCTGTTCTCGGGCTTTCGGGCTCATCTCGATTGGCCACGGTTCTTCAACGAATGTACCTGGCATCTTGCACGAGCCTGCCAAAATCCCCATCTTGGTTCCCTCTTCTCACTCATTTTCGTGGCTGCATGCCATGTAGCGCTCATCGATGGCTGCCCACCAGAGGATGTGTACAATGGCCTGAGGGCCTGCGTGAGACAGTGCGGTATTTCAGAAGACGAATTAACGCTACCCATGTTAGACAGGATAAGAGATGGAGTTATCACAGGCATCGGAATACTCAGAGAGTATAGTAAAGTGGTTGGTTGTCGTGCAAACGAAATTCCTTTGCATGGTAAGTTTTGAAAAAAGTCCAGATTTTCCCCATAACAGAACTCTGTTCCTAAGTCTCCTCCAGCACACAATTGTCTCCAAGTGTTCCAATGCTGCAACCCTGCCTGCATCCGCCTCATTAAAGAGCAGATATCATCAGCCTATCGGCCGACAACACCCCTCGACTCTGAATACCTCGAGATACCCTCTCTGGTTTATGAAGTGCTGGGGGGACGGCACTCCAAGTGGGAGTAAGGTCTGTCCGTTTCCTTGCTGACTCTGTCCTTTTGCCTGACTATTGCTCATAGATACGAAGCCATCTACCATATCCTGTGCTCTCAAGAAACTGAGAGTATACATGTATATGGCAGTGTTGATATGACTAGGGTGATGGAATTGGACGAACGGGATGATGTTGTTGAAATGGATGGGAGTTTAAATACTGAGTCGGCGTGTGTATCCAGTATCACTGATGACTAGGAAGTGATGTAGACGTGTAGATTGGATAGATAAAAAGAATACGTCATCTCAACCCGTGTGTCCATCTCGTTGAGAGCTCTTGGGATAGAAGGTTTACCAAAACTGACGTTTAGGGCAGGGCGCTGTCTGGAACAAGATGTAGATGAACCGAACACTACCAGTTCCCTGAAACTGGAGCCCCATTTCGTTCAAGTGAATGACCGTTCGTGGATCCCAGTTGTGCGTGATGGCCTCGTTACTTCCCCGTGGAATCAGTTCGATCTGCGCGTTCCGGTTGCTCAGGGGCACGAGCAACGCAGTGGAATGACATCCCGGCCAAAGGGCGCTACCTTTCTGCAGTCGGAAGGCTTCGGATCGGAAACAAGGTCTCTGGAGATCTTGGATGACAGCACCACGGCTGGTAGCCCATCTCACAAGCGGTCCACTCTATTACATCTTGTCAGAAGATACTTGGTTGCTGACATATACTGAGACTTACAAGGCCCCGAATCACTTCATCACTCAAGTCTGCGCATGGCTTCTCCAAGCCATACGTGCCCAATCTCGATTGCTTCTCTCCAGGTGTGGAAGTGAGCACTTCCACGATGGCCTTTTCCTGGAGGGACTTGATGTGGTCGTTGAACCGGTAGACTTCGATGTAAGGCACTTGCGACATGGCTTCTGGGGTCAGGGGTGTAGAGTATTGGGCTTATGGTTAAGGAGAATGCAATGTTCGGTATTCAAGCCGATAGGAAGAGCACACTTGTTTGACTGTTGAAAATTGGTGATAAGATCACTGAGACGAGAATGGGAATAACAGTGGAGAAACCCGGCGGCTTTATACTCATGTGTTTAGAGCCGTAAGCGTAGGCGATCAAATATGTGAGCGTCGAGTTGCACTGCTGTTGGCTTCCACATGGGTGTTTGCGACGCATAAGCAGCAGCAGAGCGGCAAAGCTTCCTAGGGTGAGCCCGGCTTGTATACCACCCTTATACAGTGCATCCGGCCTGAAGAGGTCCCTCGATAAGCATTGCATTGCATTGCATTAGTTCATCATTCGCTCATTCCACGCTCCGGCAGCCCGGACCCTTGTGCCGTCACCCAAGGTGTCTCAAAACTTCGGTGGAAATAAGGGAGTGTCGCTTGGCGAACGGCTACCTGCAGGAGGACATTTCTAACATCAACGTTAGTGCAAGGAAAATCCGTTTGCTGTCATTCGTCCGACAACGCGACCAGGGTGTTATGATGTTTGCTATAACATCCCGGTTCATGATGCATGACCGCTGATCAGAGGGAAGGGAGCTGCAGCCAACCGTTGAAAATGGGTCGAGCTGGCGCCGTGTCCAAATTCGAGATGAAAAAGAGGGGGATACATTCAGTCTCAGGATTGACAAAGTTGGGCCTTCGTGTGAAGCTGTCCCGTTCTCGCGGAATCGCACTAATCAATCCACGCTATAAGGAAGCAAGATCGAAACACTAACAACCCTCGCAAACTTTCATCGAAACATCCCGCACGGCAGCAGAGCCGAACGGCTAAGCGAGGATGAAGGTCATGGAACCGGATGGCGATCGCAAAACGATAGCTCGATTTTATTTGTCCAGCACATTTGTCCCAGGCCTGCGTGTGTAATGCTTCCATAACATGGCTTGCGTGGATTCCACATCAAGAAGCGGCTGCAGTACTCATGCATGAGCAAACGAAACTGTCACATTCTTGGACCAATGCGGACAATTTGCCTCGGCTATATGACGAGAGCGATACTGTGTGGGAAGCATTGGACAACCAGCTTTCGTATCGCCAATCCCTGATATACCCAAGGTCGTGCAGCTATTGAAGGCTGTGGACACGGATAGTCTGGAGTACCGACATATCGAGAACGAATATTCCGAAGGTGGGAGCTACTTGGTCGATCGGCTAGACGATCATCTGCTGCGCCCTTCTAGCCCCAATTGCAATATGTACGGCATGGAGATGCGTTTGCATATCTAGTTCATTTGCTGTTTGACAGACCACGGGCATCTTTGCTTGAGGTGGCGCGGGCAAGTGTGTGTTCAGGTAGGTGTGCTCAGTGTCCTCTGGGGGACGATTTGAGCAGCTTAACAACATTGTCGTAATACCCTTGTACTCCTCCGTACTTCTGCAGTATCCCGTGTATATCAACCTCTTCAACCTTCCTTGTGTTCTCTCGGCCGACCAAGCCTGTGTTTCGAGTACTTGGTATCCTCAACATCTCCGTCTCAACGTTCCACCCGCAATCTTCCGCTATCTGCGTAACCCAGTCGACTAAAGATGCAAACATACTTTTTGATTTGGTCTTGTCTCGGGGCGGAGGTGCTCGCCATCTGTCTCCTGTGAGATTGTGGCTGCAACATGGTATCATGATGAACGGGCATTGAGATACGGCGGCAAGAATTGGTGTCCAAGGTGTCAGCTCGTCAGCGTGGTTAGAGATTATGAATGTGCCTTGAGGGAAAAGGCCGTCATGAAGGTCTTCAGAGTTGACTACTCTAGTATCATCACTCGCTGCCACCCTAGGAATGGCACTGGGAAGTAAGAGCAACCTCTGGAGAGAGTTCCCAGAGGGCGACCCTGCGAACGGCGAGTTGTACTGAGACCACGACTTACGCTCGCGGGCATCGAAACCCCAACCAGCATATCCTTCCATCCTAAGGATATGAACTAGTAACCCATTTCCACAGCCAATGTCCACAAACCCTGGAAAGTTCCCATCCTGGTACATCTCTTTCCACAGCTCAATCAGAAATGCTGCGATACCTAGATCCTCGAACACATGTTTTGTGGGATCTGTAGTCTCAAGCCAGGACTTGACGAGAGCTCTGGCGTATTTGTTTTTTAGTTCAGAGTACCTATCCTGAAACCTCTCTCGGGGTACAATGACATCGTGATGAACTCTTTTGACGTAGCCTCGAGCGGTGCTGTGACCATGTTTGTGGATGGTCTGGAGAAGATGATAAGCTATCCTCCCCAATTTGACTTGGTCGACCTCTTCCTCGCTTGTCTCAGGTTCAAAGAGTGCAAAGTGAACGGAGATGGTGCCTGTGCTGGTGGCTACATCCCATTCATGAAGCTGGCTGATACCCTTGACCTTTGGGTGATAGAATGGTAGGTCTGCAGCAGAGGAGGTATGTGGTATATACACGACCAGTGATTTTGACAGAGTGGCTTCCCCGTCAGCTTCTTGATCCTCATGACTACTGGTATGATAGAAGGAGCAGGTCTGGTCTAATGGAGCATCGCGAAGTGTGTTTCGGGGTATCAATCGACGCACAATGGCCCTTTGCCGGCTGAATCCTTGGAAGTCGAGAACCCGAGGGTGGCTTTGGATGGCACCGTCAGCTTCAGGGGCAGGGTTCTGACAGTCCTCGTCGAAGAGCACATCTGCACGAAACAACCACTTGGAGTTGAGGTTTGGATTCTCAACAAGGTTGAGCATAATCTTGTCGAAATGCTGAGTCTCAAACGTGCATGTGTGGCGGCACATAGGTAACCAGGTAACTTCGCCGCAACGTTCGCGGATTACGGGCAACGATCCCGGAGGAAACTCCTCGGGCTCAAAAGGTGCCTTCTTTTGAAACTCCATGCTCAGACAAGATCCAGAAACGGAAGGGTTGCCGACGGGTCCGAAGATGCAGGCTGAAAAGTGGTCAGACACTGTCTGGTGCCAACGGCCATGAGGTGCGTTCGGAGCGTTACCTTGATCCTATGGTGATCACGGCCGTTAGAACGTACTTAATCGGATTTGGCCCGGGGTTGATGGCCCCTGTGAAAATGACGGGTGGCCGTGGAGATCGCGAATGATGCGAGCAGTGTTCAAAACTTCCTCCGAATAGGGCTAGCTGTGCCCCAGAATCTAGGCAGCTGAAGCCCTGGCTAGTATTCTCGGCTCCCGGAAGCGAAGTGAGATGGTTCGATTTAGGGTCCAAAGAGCTGGGCTAAACATCCACTGATAATGACGAAATGGCCTGCTGTAAGAAACATGTGCTTTCGGTCTTGGGGAAACGAGGCAAAAGTGGCACCGGTTTCTGTGGAAGCGGATGCTTCCTAGGGCTCGACCCAACCTTGCGTGGGAGAAGCAATGCCACGGTCAAGGGTAATAGAAATGAAACAAGGTGGAAGGGCTGATGCATTCCATGTCAGTCTGTACAGCACAGTATGGTGATCTGATGTAGATAGGCGTAGGTAGGCTGCCTTGGTGGTTACCTTACTTTACGAAAGTCCCTCGAGTTGGCAGCTACCTTACTGTTTCGCTCTTCCCTCACTCCCACATACTTTGGGTCATCTATATTAGAGCGGCCCGGAAGGAGCCTTCCGTACTAACATCGCTGCTAATAAGATCTGTAGCATTCACCACCCCTGGCCTGATTTTGGCAGGTGGCTTTCCGATGAATCCTTCCCAGCTTGAAAAACCAGAATGTTGCTTGATCTGGTTCATTTCTCTGCACTATTGCGATTTTTTTGCATCATAAACGGGACTTATGACTGTGTTTGGGCAGAAGTCACTGAGGAAATGACTGAACGAATCAGGAAGTTCAGGGTAAGTAGCGGTGTCTGGCTTGAAAGGCTGACTCTTATCTGAGTTGTCTCCTCCAACCACATGTTGCATTGGCAAGAGCCACTCATCACATCAATCCAACCCAAGGTATTGCAACACTGGCCTTTCGGATGAAGGAAGTGGTCCTGCGCGTCACAAGCGAAGGCCGTGTGACTTGCAGCAATAGTGACAGCCAACAACTTCTGTTAGACCACCACTGGCCTCAACGCAACGCAATACAACACAACACCGTACTTTTCAGTTGGACAGGGACTGCGCAGGATGATGGATCACAGATGTCATATCACGATGTGCACGAAGGCGCAGTGCATCCAGCCAACAAAATGTCCGGCAAATGCTACCTTCTCAAGATATGTGCCGAAACGCGGACGCCATAAGATACCCGTTGAGCTTTGACTCATCAATGACATGTCTCGACTTGATTGAAAGCGATTGAAAGGAGTCCTGCTGCTTTGGGGGGAAGGCATCTTCCGCTTTCAACGGGCTGACCAACGGTGGCTGGGCTGGACTGCTGTGTATTGGCTGGAACGTACGGTAGGCTACTCCGTCGATCTTGGCCAATATCACTGCTCAAGTGAGCCTTGCAAGGAGAATGACTGCTTTTACACCAATGATCAAAGTATCCCATCGATTTTCAGCTTCAGCAGAATGACTCGCCTGGTAACACGAACTTCTGAATATACCCCCTGGAAACAGAAGTGCAATCTACCTAAGTTTAATGAAGTTATTTTATTCGTAGACTGGGCTATCTAGGTAATTTTCAACTTCCACCTTAGGTAGTAGCTATTGTGTTTCCGCCCAACGACGGCGGGCTGTGATTCAGAGCCCCCAATCAGCCCCATTCAGTAGATTACAGTGGATGCTCACCGAATTCATCTCAAAAGGGCTTCTGCCTGAAAAGTAAGGCCAACACACGAGCCAAGCAGCTAGCACGCCCGTCCTGTCTCCTGCCTCCCACCAAAGCCCAAAGCCCACTTACTCATCTTTGCCCCTCCCGCTTCTACCAAACCCTCCCGACCCTTTCTTCTCCCTAACAACGTCACC
The DNA here is from genome assembly GCA_014898885.1 of Fusarium lyarnte (nom. inval.). NCBI lineage: Eukaryota > Fungi > Ascomycota > Sordariomycetes > Hypocreales > Nectriaceae > Fusarium > Fusarium lyarnte (nom. inval.). The sequence goes on from JAAVUB010000126.1 coordinate 260,418, forward strand.
AACACAAATACCCGCAAACTCCAAAGACTTTGCAACCTCGCAAACCTCGTCGCTAGACATCCTCATCGCTTCCACACACTACTCGATATCCACACAGCGAGGCGCTATATTGCCAGCGGTCGCTGAAAACATCCTCTTCCCCCTTACAAAACCCATTTCCCAAGGTCACCCCAGTACCTCCGAGTTTATGTCCATCGAAAATCTCAAGACCTACGGTGAGTCTCTTTGCTACCCTCGAGAAGCCCTCTCTCCCCGGTTCTGTTATTCATCTGCGCGGGTCGTCTCGATTGTCGGATATCGGCCTGTCGTCTCGTCCTTTCGTACCTGCATTTGTTGCCGCCAAGCCACATGTTCAATCTCCACTCATCTCCATATCCCATCGCAACAAATCCGATTTTGAGGAACACCATAGCTGACCATCACGACACTAGACCCCTTCGCCGAAGCCGACGAGGACACCGGAGAAACCAAGCAGACGCAGAATTACATCCATATACGCATTCAGCGTAAGTCACCTTCCACTCCAGCCACACTTGCCACGGGCGCATAAAGGATCACATCACACCGCAACCTCACGTGAGATTTCTGTGTGACTGAATGAATCCATGCTACACCTGGCTCTAGGTGGCATCGTTTTCGCGCACAATGCTAACATGGCTCCAGAGCGTAATGGACGTAAGACTTTGACCACTGTTCAGGGTCTCCCCAAGAAATTTGACCAGAAGAAGATTCTCAAGGTCATCAAGAAGAAGTTTGGTAAGTTCCACACTCCACTGCCGCCGACTACGAAGCTAATGTAAATCAGCCTGCAATGGCACTATCGTCAACGACTCCGAGATGGGAGAGGTGATCCAGCTCCAGGGTGATCAACGCAAAGATGTTCAGGAATTTCTCATCGACAAGAAGGAAGGCCTCGAGCTAGATGCCAAGACCATTAAGGTCCACGGCTTCTAAAGCTCTGCATGCCCCGTCGTCCTGTCAGTCGCCGTTCCCGGGCGTCTTGACGTAGAGGGACAGGGACGCATGGCCTCTCCGGCTTGTGCCTTTTCCGGACGTGTTCTCTTGCTCTCGCAACAGACACACCGAGGCTCGGCTCCGATTACTGTAGGACGACGGGCATCCACTCAGGGCGAGTTTTGCTCCTGGTGGCTTTTTTGGAAGAGTATTTATTCTTATGCTGCGCGTTCTGCAGCAGGTGGATGATAGCTTTTCGGCGTCCATCTTGCTCACGTGCAGGAAGACGAGGCTACGGGCAAAGCATTTGTTACTCCAACATGGCTTGTCAGTCGCTCGTTAGTCAGATATGTCTACATGGGCAAGCCCCGCAGTAGTCTCAGGCAAATACAAAGTCGATTCCGAATCTTTTGCTAGAAATTGATGTGAATTTGTTTCAATCCTAGTTGTGGTGGTAGTTTGACGTCAGGTCCCACTTGTAAGGCATATCAAATGGAGTTGTGCTAACCAAAATCCAGGTTCCAAAGCTGCACACTGCTTGGGATCTCCAGACTATTGTATAATGAGGTTTCGGTTACAGCTATAGCCCAGCAGGATAATCAGACATGTTCAGCCCTAGCGTGGGCGGGGATATCAGAGGTCAAAGAGAAACAAAAAGTCGCTGAAAGTCATTTGTAAAGGAAAATAACAACGGTTCGCCTGCTTCTTTGTGCAAACACAAAAATACACAGGCATTTCATTCGCCCCAAGAGAGCCAAGACGATCTACAGGTCTTCATGCTGCTCGATGCTCCCCCTGATGTGAGTGATAACGCGCGATGCCTCATCAAAGGCGCGCCGACCAGAAGCTACAATTGGCATCTGGGGGTAGTCAGGTGTGGACTGATGAAGGTGTACCAGCAGAGTCACCATAGTTATGGAACAAGCTATGGAGAAGACGTTGATAGAGGTGGACGTCTCCTTGCGAATATTGATCTTTTGGTGAGTGACGTGATACATCATGGTAAGAGTCTGCGGCGTAGTTGTTAGCTGAGGTAGCAAACCTTGGTTGCGGTGAGTGCCGTGTGTCGCGTGTGCGGGGAAGACATACAGTGGCTATGCCAACCCAGCCTGGGAGGAGGAGACGAGGGTCTTGGAAACCACCCGTGAAAGAGAGCACAAACGCAGTGAGATAGGCGTTACAAAAGTTGGTTGTGAGCAGGCGAACCATTGTCGCTTGTGGGGTATAATTGATGAGCCTGCGAACTGGTTAATATAGTGTTGTACAGCGAGAACATCACAACGGAGATGACGGAACAACCTACCATCTGGACATCAGACAGTCAGTGAAGAAGAATGATAAATATCCCGAAGCAAAACACTAACGTCCAGCATATCATATCAGCACAGCACTTTTTTGGCTTTGGATCTCCTCGAGGAATCTCCCACGCACCCATATAGTTGCGAGCCCAGTCTCAGTCAGGGCGTACCGCGCATCCGCCTCGACACTCATAGCCACAGATCCTCCCGTCGTTGAAGGCACAACAACTACAATCTCTGGTCCTGGCAAGACACGCAACAGCAGTTGGAGCGCAGAAGGCAATCCCCACCACAACGCAGGCAGGATGGAGAAGAGCCGTAGGGCAAAAAGCCACGGGTGCCATGGCTTCGGAACATTGAGAACGACGGCGACACGGGGCTGAAGAAGAGACGGATGAACGGGACCATCGATCTCGGGAGGAGCTGTCTTGGTCGTATGCGGTGGTGGCGGAGATTTGCTAGACGTCGAGGTCACGGGCGCAAGCGGTTGTGGAGGTAAAGGTAGATGGCCTGTAGAAGAGCCCCGACGAACGGGGGGAGGATTGGCCATCTCACATCGATCGTTCAGGCCATCTGAAGCAATTCGCGATCAATTGTGTGGAAACTAAAATCACAGAGACCAAACCTCAGAAAAAAGGAGGGGGGAGAAATCAGGCCGACGCAAGGGGGGCCAGCCTTGGTAAGGCAGCTGTTGGTGATGGCGTCAAAGGAGGACAAGCAAGCTGCAACCTCCTCCACTGCCCTGTCTGCACAATTCACATTGAACCGACAGGGGTCGTGGGGGTAAAATGCGCCAAGGTTTCTTGCCATTGGAAGTGGGAACACAGGACCCTTTCCGACGTGGCTAGTGGAACTATAGAAGCTGGATCACACCCCATGGGTTAGGGTTGGCCATGGCCATGGCAAAAGCATGGCTGCGGATATCGACAGTATTAAATTTCGTTCACGGCCATCAAATACATAAGCTGTTTCTATCAGACGAGAAAGTCTAGAGTATAAATGCAAATATTTCAAGCTTATCTTGATAAATCGCTAATTAGCTTACCATATCCACAAGGTTAATGTAGCTTCTTCTTATAAGCTTGACCAGACTCGGTTTTCCTGTTCTTACAGATCCACCATGCCACGTACATCCGAGTGATTCCTAACTCCTCCTCAACACCATGATAGATAACGCCGTCAGCAAGTCAAAGAGATTCCTGTAAAAACATAAACGTGACACATCATCTCTTACTGTTATCTCGCTTCGTCTTCATCATTGCCCCCATGCTTGGAGCGCTTCGGGGGAACATTGCTGTTGGTCCAACTAACTTCTGCCGAAATACTCGCAAGGCGCTTCTTGCCTTCATTTCGTTGCAGCCCGGCAAGTGTGTCCATCAACTCGGTGCGAGAAGAGTCAATACTCAGTTTCTGGTCGTCGCTCTCGTCGCTATCAGTCTCCAAAAGTACCTCGTCATCCACAGCCAGATGTCCTGTCGAAGGCGGCAAACCAAGATCCTCCTCTATCAACGGGACCTGTTGCCGCATCCATCGTAAAAGCATTTGGTGTCGCAGGGCCCCACGCCTTGCCTCGCGATAGGCAGAGGTGGTCTGGAGAAACACCTTGATCGCATCCCCCCGACGTTGGAAATGATCAAAAGCTTCGATTGCAGACTCAAGCTTTGCTTGAGTCTCGAAGAGCTTCCGCTGTGCTACCGGCCCCCTGACACTTGGGTTCAACAGATCCCGTTCCGCCAATAAGACGTTTGAACTGGCCACCTCCACGGCTTGTCTTAGATTGGTCCTTTCACCATCTGGTGCTGACGAATATCCTGCTGCTTCAATCTGATCTCGGTCTTCATGCGATTCCAACAACCTGGAGTCAACGAGTGTCTGCCAGGCGCTTTCATACTGCTGGTTATAGCGCTTATACCACGAGTACTTTTTGCGCTCCGACATCTCAAAGCATAGGTACTCAAGCCATTGTGATAATGAATCCTGGTCTGCCGGATCTGGTTTCATATGGAGTGGCGTGGTGAGCGACTGTTTAGAGAGGCACTTGGTACATCGCGTCAGGTATTCGTCAAATGTATCCCGGTTTCGTCTAACTCTCAGCTGATAACGGCAAAACTGGTTCCACCTTTCCAACTGGCGTTCAAATACCATCCATTCTTGCTTCCCCGATCCAGTAGCGTCTTGTTTCCAGTACTCAAGAAGCTTGGCGTGGTTTTCTGGATTCTGGGCGACTTGGTCGATGAGCTCACTGGAATACCAGGGGCGTCCCCCAGCTTTGGTCAGAAGGTCATGGAACGCCCTCTCGCGTTTGATGTCGTCGGTATGTTGCTCATCAGGAGACAATAGGGTCTTGACCTGGAGAATCGGGGAAACCCTCTCGGTAGTTGCTAGAGTTATACTAGACTCATAATCCGGGTTCCACCATGGCAGCATGTCCATGTAACTGCCGGACATGTCAACTGGGCGTACTACGCTGGAGATGTCTGGCAAAAGATCGCAATAGAGAACCCTGGGGATCATCAGAGAGTGAAAAAGAGGAGCAGAGGCGCCTGAGAGATGGGGTTACCCGTACTGTAATCCGTCTCTCATCCAGCGGGTGACCTTGTCTTGCCCCTGGGCCTCGAGGGATCTGAGCTTAATGTCAGACGAGTTCAAGAAGGAGTCAGAGAGCAAGAACTTACAAACGTCTCTCGTTCTGGTGCCGCTCATCCTCTTCCTCAGACCACTTTACGGCCTTGAAGATGTGATCCATTGGTTGGTCCCTGGATTTGACGTCTGGGTCCGGTGCAAGTGTGACTGGTGGGCTTTGAGGCTTGTCCATTTGGTTACTGTGATTTCGCCGACTTCTCTTTTGTTTGTCCCACCGGAATCGACAAGATATCTATGTGGCAGGATGAACCGATAGTTGCCACAAAGTAACGGTGTACGAGTGCGCTTGTAAAGGAAAGTTGAAAGGCCGGTGACGGATGGAAGATTTCACAAGTGAATGCGTCAAAGATGAATTTTGAGTGAGACAAGGGGAGAAGAAGAAGAAGAAGAAGCAAGACAAATACGGGACGGATCGCGAATGAGGCTGAGCCTCCCTAGGTGAGGGCCGGGAAGCCTCAAGGTAATTTGATTTTTCCCTCTTGCCTTCCCTTTCATTTCCAGCCCGAGTAGGGAAGTTGCATGTAAGGCCGCACGCACGAACCTGCTTGGCTGTCGCAGAATGTGAATTAATGAATGGAAAGCGCGGCCCAAGGACCAAGCGCCCCTGTATCTGAAGTCCGGGCAAGCACTCCCATGATCCGCGCCCTGCAGCAACAAACCTAAGAATGGCCCGGGAAGTATCCGCGATTAGCGTCGGGCAACTTTGATTGGATGCCGACTGAGTGTTCTGGCGTCTGGGCTCCAGGGAGGGGCCCGATGGAGGGGTGCCCGCTGTCCGCTGTCCGCTGTGGGGAAGATGGAAGAAGCCGCCCTGGAATCGAAGGCTTCTATCCATTCGATTCGACTGTGTCAATGTTTCCATCAGCCAAGTCTGAAGTCTCACCTTGGTCTCAGTCTCATCTTTACCATTGCCGCGGGTTAAGCGCCAGAAAGTTCTAGGCAGCTGTCAATCTCCTTAGCTTCGAACGATCTCGAGAGACCCTTTCTCATGCCTCGGCTCAATCTTCTCACATCATGGATATTGATGCTATCATCACTGTTACCCTGGTCCTTGACCCACGCACCATTAAGAGCATGCAGCTCATTCATGACCTCGTGCATTTCCATTGCCACAAGGGGACAGCTCAAAAGTTGGAAGTGACGACGAGTTCCTTACATGCATCACTTCTGCTCTTGTGACCTCTTCCAAGTTTCCAGGTCCATCCAGTCCATCTCATCTCCCTTGCTTCGTACCTGGGGGCATTGACCTCTCTTTTTGTCACAAATTCCATAAAGTGGAAACTGATGATGAATCGACACTCGCTGTTTTATATCCATACCAAGCGCGATATCCTCAGATAGATAATCACCGAGTTCGTGCGGGTCCCGCACTTACATGGGAGAATGCTTCTTACTTCTCAGAGAGCAAGAAACTTAGGAACTCGATTCTAAAAGTAACGTAACAAGAAGATCTGATTTAACTTGGTGCAGACTGAGAATGCATTTTGACCAGCTATTTTGTCACTCCAGCTTTAATCCAATATATGCTCGAATATTAAAGAAGTATTAATTGAGACTGGAAATGTATAGACAGGCCATCCTATGATGGTTATGGGGAACCTCGTAGTCTCTTTGACTGGTCACTCTTTTGGTCGCCTGGTCAAAGTGATCGGAATTTTTGCACCCTGAGCATATTACTGATGAAGACGAGCATTTAAATCGATGGTTCATCTAAAAATGATATTTGAGCTATCAAGTAACTGGCTAATGGTAATGCATCAATGTAGTTTGCTTCCCTCAATAGGTCCGGATTCTATATATATACTATCGGTTGGGTGCAGGGGGAGTGTCCAGATACTTCCACTTGATGATTGCCTCCTGTCGAGATCTAATGCTTACCCTGGAGGATCAAGATGCAAAGTCAATTATGAGCAAATTCACTGAAAATTCTCACTTATACCCGTTTGGGGAAGAGTTCGTAGACAACGCGGGTTGTATCACTTATTGAGACCGCCTGGTTCTTGAGGTAACGGCAGCACCTATTAAAGGCGACCAAGATTGAATCTTGTTGTAGAGAATCTGAGGGGCATTTAATGAATCTGAGATGAGGTTTCGACTGGAATTGGCTTGCTCTGCCGTGTTCTCGTAAGGCGGTCGTGGAAGATGGTGAGCTGCCGAGGCAAGTCGCTGAGACAGAGTATAAGACAACACAGATGCTCGTTACTGGGATATGGATATTCGACAAGACTGCAACAAGGATTCCTTCAAAATGATACTTGTATAGAGTTTCCCAAGGAGGTAAACGTGAAACGCGCGCTCGTTATATCGGTATCGGTATCGGTATCGGAAGAAGGGGAAGTTACTGCTGTACACCGCTCAAGTCAGCATGAGCCAAATGACCGTAAATATTATGAGAATCAGGGATCTTATCAATTAATATTAGAACTCTTCCAGCCTCTTTCGATTGGCAAGGCTCAAGAGAGTTTTCTTTGCATGACTCCATGCCTCGCGTACCTGAGCTCACATCTTGGCCGCTTGTTTCCTTCCAATATTGGTTGCTTGGGCTAATGCATTCAACCCGGAGATAGAGTAACTACATCTTAGTTAGCAGCTAGTTGTATGTATGAGCCGTAACCGGAACGTCTTGAACAGGATAAAAAAGGACGCCGTTGATCTTTGAATGCCGCGCTGTTTGTGAGCTTGTTGGCTATCTGAAGCTGGAGCACAAGATTCTTGTTAGACACCCAAGAGCCTTACTGAGATATTCCACGTGTTTGGAATTCTCAGTATGAGTATCTCGCGTGCTCTTTACCGAAGAAGCACCATGTCGACCCCTTTCCCAAGCGCCCCTGAGAAGATGAGTGGGCTTGGGAAAATGTCATTCAAATCTGGTAAATCCATCCTCCATCTGTATGAGTTTGAATCCGAGAAATAACGAATTCGATGTATAATTTTGCCGGGTTTATGAAACTGGGGGAGATGAACGTTAAAAAAGGTCACCAACTCAGGGGTAGACACGCACCTTGTTACAGGAAAGCTTCTCCCACCGGGGCCCTAACCAGATCGCCATTTGACAAAGAGGTATTCCGGGAGACTCTGAATGTCTTTGGATTGACTTTAGACTTATTGGACACCTTTTAGGATGACAATGGCTGACCAGTTATGCCTTGCATTGCGCCTGTATTCCTTTGCAAGCTTCGTGCTCAATCTTGATATCCAAGTGACTCTTGTGACAACTCAATGGTAGGTATGAGTTGCTAATAAATGTGATGGTATTTGGTTTCCGGATCGGTTCTGTGTTCTGGCTTTCGATATGGACTCTTAGAATCGGCCGGCGGCTGTAACGATTCAACTGCACAATACCTGTTAGCCCATTCGAGCAAGCTGCCAGCAGCTTCTGAAGTTTGAAGCCTACTGGTACATAGGGCCTGACAGAGTTTTAGAAATCTGGTGATAGCAGCGTGAAAGGAGGCACGAGTGTGCAAGCTGAGTCTCATGGCGAAGCCCCTAGGAACATAAACCATAGTCGCGCTTAACTAAACATGAAAGGAAAATGAGGAGCCCTAGCTGAGCAAGGTGTTTAAAATTCTTGACTGGGTGCTTCTGATAACAAGTACGGGAAAAAGCTAACCCCTGAGCATCGAGCGTTGCTTGTGGAAGTGCGAGGGTCTCTCACAAACAGCTTTTCTAAGACACTCTTTATGAGAATCGACTTTCTCAAAGTCGGAAAGGTCCTGAAAAGCTTCAGAGAGACTCAAGATGCGAAGCTTGCTAGAACATTCAGAACAGCTCTTTGGAAACTCGGTTTAGGCAGTATTGGTGTTGTGAACGAAGGGGGATTGAGACTGGGATTGAGACTCGTTTGTCTGGGAAGGAACAGCCGAAGTGTAGTACGCCCTGAGAGAACTGGTTAGCAGTGATTTATGTAGAGTGAACTGGGTTCCAAAGCTTGAAGGGGTGCAGTTCCGCGGCCTTGAAAGAAGAGCATCATGCCAAAGAAGGGATTCAAGTCAGTGACAGAAGCGCAGGAAACTTAGATTCTCGCAGCTTACTCAGAGACGTAATCTGATCCTCGGGTCTCTTTCCTGAGCCCCCGAAGGGTCCTTAGGTAGAGCTGGATGCCCTCCAAAGAAGAATGGAAAGCCCATTGCTTTCAACGATTATCTAGCAAACGGCATAGAGAAGCTCCTCAGTTTCTGATAGTCCAATCCGATATTGTTGTAAGACCCCATAGTCTCAGTCTGTCCTAGTTACAGCCACCGCTGACCGAGCTGCGAACAACGGCTAGCTCAGTGAGTTCGAAGTGCAGAACCAATTTGACTTTCTCCATCGTAAAAGGCATCAACCTTGAGATTTGCCCTGGCGGGATACAAGCCTTCAAGCCGCAACATGTTTGTTCTGACTAGATCATGCCAACGAAGGCCTCCAAGATACAAAAACAGAGATTTAGCCACTTATAGTTCTCAAACGCTCAAGAACGAGTGAGATGGCATTGGCGGGATAGAGGGGGGGATGATAGGTGTACCAACGGCCTCGGTGGTGGAATCGATACATATCAGGGGCGACTTCAGCTTATGAGCCTTTCTTCTCAGCTTCAGGTTACGAAGATTCAGTTGCCTCTAGGCTTTCAAGTTGATCACCTGGCATAAGAGTAACTGTCAGCGACTGTTTCTGTCGTTCCGTATAAGAGGTATTTGTGGTGATCCAGCTCGAGATTTCAACTTATATCCTCAACTCAACGTAACTGAGTCCCTGAGTGATGACTGTCGTGCTCACGAGGTCTTGCTGCCTGCGTCTCTAAGAACAATCCAAGCGCCGTTTCCAATACTTCTGGGTGTGGCTGGGAAACCGGGAGCGCTGGAGGATGTCTGCCATCATCGCTTTGTGTGTCTTGTGTGTCCTGTGTGGCCAGGGAGCCATGGGAGTCTGCCCTGAGACGAGTTTCGTTAGTATACTAATCACCAGAGTCCAGAGATGTGAAGCACCCTTCCCCGTACGAAGAAAGGACCGAAGCCTCGATTGCCGTCTTACTGAGAGCAACCGCCGCCTCGAACTCAATGGCCACTCTCTGCACTTGAGTTGACACCAGACAGACTCTCGAACTTCGTGCTCCCTCTGAGGTATCTACTTGTGTTTACGAGTGAAGCCAAAATTGCTGTAGATCAAGGAAGGGTTGCTGATGGCTACAGAGGACTTAAGTGGTGGTCTTCGCCGCCCTTCGATCGGATTGTCACCCAACCCATGGGGAGAGACGAGCGCTTGAGTGTACTCGAGTCATGTTGAGTGTTAGCTGAATATATAGTCCGTAGCTGGACGAAAAAGGCGGATGCTTTGATCTTGACTTGGCTGCGCGCTTTTGCTGACGGGGTTCTTCCTGGTCGGCGGTCGGTAGGGCCTGAGGAGCATGATGTCGATATCAGCCCTTGGTGTCTCTTTCGAAGAGTAACAGCGAGTATCATACCTATAAGAAGTCGTCAGTACAAAGTGAGAGCGTTTATAGGTACGTGAGAAGACTGCAAAGGGATCCTTACAGCGGTTATGTGGTGTAACGTCATGCCAGGTGGGGAGGATCGTCCACCGCCAACTTGAGTGATCTTCAACATGAAGACATACAGAAGCTTCAAGATGATAGATCATGCTTGAGAGGCTTGGAAGTATCGTGAAGCTTGATAGGAATGGTGTCAGAATGCTGTGTTGGTGCAATATGGTGGAATTACCACTAGGCGCTGTAGACTTGAAAATGGCTGATATGGGTCCAAGATTGATATCTCACGAAATTAGCAAAACTATTGAATGTAGGCAAGAAAAACAACGTCACGAAGGTTTGACTAGAATGTGGAAGCAAAATGCTAGTAGGTCAAAGAACTGTTGAAGAGTGTTTGCTGTTTGCAACCTGTTATTGTTTTGTCGTACTATTTTTCTTTGACATTTAGCAGTTTACCAGCAGCTTTAGAGTTCATCAATATGCATTACAGAAGACAATTATATTGCAAACTAATTTGAAATACCACTTCTTCTCGGGTACTCTTCCAGTGGACTAGGCAGGTAGGTATACTCATGGCATTGCAGTACTCATGAATCCCAATAGGGCTACGACATGCAGACTATGAAAACCCCAGTGGTTTAATTGCTCAGTAGACATCTTTCAGGGGACGTAGTTCTCGTGTAATAGTTGATGTCAGCCCCTCTGCGAAAAGTCTCCGCTCCCGCTGGCGTCGGTATCCGGCACTATGCCATATCGCTGCAACACCATAACTGCTTCACAAACACATTAAATCATATAAATGAAGCTTGAACATGTATTTGTAGCACTAGAGGTCACATCCTGATAGTTTGCATCACCAGATATTCGTTCCTCGTGCGCCCAGAGTGATCTGTCGTAGCTGTCGAAATACAGGCTGTACAACTGAACTTGCCCTACCCCTGGATCCCAAGTTTCACCGTGTCGTGGCCGCTATCGCCGGTATACTCACCGTGGCCTGGCTCTCTACTGTATCTCCACTCGCCTCCCAAGCTCACAACTTCTCCCCCTCTTCTCCTCCAGCATCACCAACAACAAGCACGGTAAGCCCTTTCCTTTCAGCAACGCCACCATATCGCGACCCATGTCAAGTGCCCTCTTATTGAGAAGCGCTTTCTCGTCACTTTAATCCTTTTCTCGTGTTCTGGCACTTGTTGTTGCCTCTTCACTCGTTGCCGTTCGTGTGGCCCTCTGTGTCTTCTCGCGAGAAGATCACGAGTTTCCCCTTCTCAACCCACCACACAACTCACAACCAACTTCAAATTACAAAAACACTGAGCCGAAAGCAACCTCATCATCTTCATCGCCAGTTTGCGTACAGGCGCTCTTTGTTGCCCCTTGCTGCCGTTCGCGTGGTCCCCTGTGTTCTCTCACGCTCGCGAAGAGATCACGATCTCCCCTTTCTCAACCCACCACACAGCACACAACAGACCTCGGATCGCAATAAAACTGAGCTGTAAGCTACCTCATAGTCTTCATTGCCAGCTTGCGTTCCGGCGCTCGTTGTCGCCCCTTGATTTGTTGCCGTTCGCGTGGCTGTTCGTGTCTTCTCGCGAAGAGTTCACGAACTTCCCCTTCTTAACTCAACACACAACACCAACTGGCTTTATTTCGCGATAAATACTGAGGGGAATTGTATCTACCTGTTCTATTCGGCTTCTTTCGCCCTTCCTCTAGTTGTCGCTCCTTCACTTGTGGTCGCTCGCTCCAACCTCCGCATCTTCTCACGAGGGATCACGAGCTTCCTCTTCTTAACTCAACACACAACAAACAACAGGCCTCAGTTCACGATAAACACGAGTAGAAGGCTATCCAATCGCTTCCGTCGGCTTCTTGCGTTCTTTCGCTCGTTGTCACCCGTTCTCTTGTGGTCGCTCGCTTCAACCTCCGCATCCTCTCACGAGGGATCACAACTTTCACCTTCTCGACTCAACACAATACACCAACAGACTTCAGATCAAGATAAATTACAGACTTGAAAGTTACCTCTTCATGATAGTCGCCTTGTCATGTTCTGGCACTTGTTGTTGCTCCTTCACCTCAACTCAACACAAAACCAAACAAAATAAACTTCAAATCATAATTAATACTGACTTTGAGACTATCTAGTGACACCATCGATCCCATCTCTCAAAGTTAAGCAAGAACGCAGAAAGACGCGCCGACAAGGTTAGTGAATTGCTGCCCCCTTTATCAACATATGCCCTCCATTTCCTCTTCCTACACTTCCTTCTTCCTCCTTGCAACATCCGGTTTCTTCCTTACAATATCCTTGTACCAGCTTGAAGAAGTTCCTGTCGTCCTGTCGCTACTTATCGGACCTCGCTTCGCCGACGAGATAAATGAGCTGCTACCCCTCCCTCATCAAAACAACAAAGCCATCACCTCCATCTCCTCTGTCTGCACTACCTTCTTCCTTCCAAAATACCTCCATCAACTTGAAGTTCGCATCATCGTGTCATTACATGTCAGGTCTCACTTCACTGGCAACGTTCATGATTCACTGTCGCCCGCCTCCCCTTATTCAAGACATCAAAACCAAGACCTGATTCTACTCTCCCCATACTTCTTTCTTCTTCCTTCTAACATTTACTCCCACTCAAGTCATCGTCTTGCTACTTGCCAGACTTCAAATCGCCAAGGAGGTTCATGAATCACTGCTCCCACCCACTCCCCTTTGACACCAAAACCATCTCCTCCCTCTCCGCTCCCCACACTTCTTCCTTCTTTCTCCCAACATCCTCCCTCAACTTGAAGCTAACATTGTTGTGCCGTTACCCAGCAAGCTTTACTTCGCCCTTGGTGCCATCATCATGTCGACACCTGAGTACCGTACACCGCATGCGGTCGCGTCTACGAACCGCACGCTTCGAAACGCTTTCTCTGCCCTGAACATGCACTACTCGGGCGACGAGGAGGAGCCGGAGAGCGATGGCTGTCCCAGATGTAAGTATCTCCTTCTAGTACTTCTGAATCTTCTCCCTGTTCTGCCTTGACTGCGAGCCTAGCGTCGGTTCGTTTGATTATGGCGAAAGCACAACGGCTTCTCGAGTCTTGTTTTCTCAGTATTCTCTTATGTTTTATTCCTTCTGTTCCCTCTTCCACCTCTAAACTTTATCATTCTACTGTATCTTCCACTTGTTCTTCTTCAGCACAAGACCTTGTTTGCTGTGGTTGGGTCTATGTAGAAGACACTGGTTTCTCGCGCCCTACGTCTTTGAAATTCTTTCATCTCCTTCTCGTTGCTTCGACGAGAAAAGATCCGCGCGCTTTCCTGGAGTATCAACGGCTACTCTCGTGGTGCCGTGGTCACTTCTGGGGATAGCCCCTTTTCGTGTCTTCTGGCGAGCAAGCAGCTCAGGGGCTTCTCCCGAACAAGCTTCACTTTCATTCTTTTTGCCATTTCCGGAACAAGCAGATGTACTAACAAAGTCCAGCCTCTCCTAGTCGACCGCTCTCTAATTCCAAAAGGTATTTGTTGGTTTGAGAACGAGTTCAAGTTGGACTTTGCTGACAGAAGTCCACAGCATGCCATCTCTGGTCCAGCAGGACAATGTTGCCCAGCCTGGATACAGCTCTTACCCCTACAACAACACTCATGAAGCTGGCGAAGACAACGTCGACTGCCCTACGAAGGCAGAGCCCGCTGCGCAGAGCATGATTAATCCGACGTACCAATCACAGCCAGTGCTCACTGGCAACTTCGTCCCGATTACTCAGGTTGTTCAACCCATTGCCCCCCGTCCGGCTAACATGGAAGCCGTTGCCAACACCCCTCGAGAGTTTGACGCTCAGGCTGTTTACCCTGGAGATGCCTGTCTGTTTGTGGCCAAGTGAGTGACTTGTTTGTTCGTCTTGCAATACATGTACTGACCCTGAGTCCAGCCTTCCTCAACATGTCGATGATCTCACCTTGAGGGTTTCTCTTACCAAGCACTTTGGCAAGTTCGGCACGGTCTTTGTCAAGGTCAAGCGTGACCGCACTAGACATATGCCTATGGCCTTTGTTCAATACACAGTGAGTTGACCATGATGGCCCTTCAGTCCTCCATGGCGGATGGCGAAATTAATTTCTTATTAGCAAATCAAGCACGCCGATGTTGCGGTGCACCAGGCCCGTGGAAATATGATCCATGGCCGTCCTATTCGAGTTGAGAAGTGCGGCGGAAACCGTACGTCCTCTCAGCAAACTTTTATGTCCGGATGCTAACTTCTAATAGTCTCCTACATTATCTTCCGGAAAGACACTCGCCCTGTTCGCGCCGACGAGGCTCGTTCTATTTTCTCCTGCTATGGACCAGTTAAGAAGGTTGAGGCTCTCAACTATGATGCTCAGACCAAGCTCGCCGTTCCTCCCAGTCTTCTTATACTGTACTCCAGATTTGACCCCAAACGTGATGTTATTCGGGTAAGTTCAGTTTTAGACAACTTCATTAATCGTAGAGCTAATACAGTTTAAGGACGTCGGCCCTAACACGCCATTCATCATCATGGCTTTCGATCCCAAGATGGTTCAGAAGCGTTCTGATCGCCCAGCCGATGATCAAACATTCATGGAGATGTACGAAAAGGACTGTCGCTCAGTGTTCTTCGGCGGACTGCCTCATTATGCTGACGATCCCATGGTCCGCCGACTGGCTGGCATCTGCGGGAAAATTCGTTCTGTTGATCTACGAATTTCCCCTGACCAGGACGGTGGTCGTAAGTACCTCGCATCCATGAAGTTGGTCTCAACTAACTGCTACAGTCCCTCACCCTTGGGCATTTGTCGAGTACGACGAGTTTGATATCCCTGACAGAGCCATGGAAGAATTCGTAAGTTCTTCCTTTGTCTTCCGTCGGGTTCTGAGTGCGTACCGAATGTCTACTAACACCTGTCCCAAGAACGGGAAAGAAGTTGAAGGTTGCATCCTTCGTGTTGAACGAAAGAGAACCAAGCCCACACCCGACGCTGTCGCTGTTCCCCAAGCCATTGGCACTCGTCTGCCCGACTCTGGCCCTCGCTTTCCCAACCCTGGTTCTCGCTTTCGCGACTCTAGTTCTCACTTTCCCAACTCTGGCCCCTCCCGCGTTCCCGGCTCTGGTTCTTCTCGCATGCCTGGTAGTGTGGATGATGCTCGCATGTATCCCTCACCTCTCCGTCCTGTCAAGCGTCCTCATCGTCGCTTTGACTCTCGCGTCGCCTCCGCGGCCGCTGCCCCAGTCAGCCACCGCCGTCTGGTATCAACCACAGGACTGTCCCGAGAGGAACGAGAGTTCCTAGAGAATTCCCACCCTCATGATCTACCCAGGCCGGAGAACATACAGCCCAGACCGCTGCCGGTTCCAATGCTGGCGGTTCCAATCACTAAACTGGACGAGGTCACCCCAGTCCAGTCCCCGGAGAAATATACCACTGTCGCCGAGTCCAGTAACGTTGTTCGGTTTGCCGCTTCGCCGAGCACGCTGCCCTCACACGCTGGGTCATCCCCTATTCCCCTCCAGATACCTGCACCTCCCACGGAGTTCAGTCCTCCCAACCTTCGGGCTTTCAAGGACCGCCTCGCTGCAGGTGAAGACTCGCGGGTTACGGCTTTTTCACCTGCTGCAGAACTTGCTGCGATACGATGTGAGGTTGCTGCTGAAGACAAGGCCAACGGCAAGGGACACCGCCGTGCTGTCTCCATGTTCATCACCTCAACAACCTACGCGCCTCCTCTTGACCTCTCGGAGAGCGACGACAGCACCTGGCGCGAGAGCGGAAGCTCGCCAGACGAGCAGGGGTCGGGGAAGAAGAAGGCCAAGAGATGCCTTATCCGACGTCGCCATTTGTCTGAGGAGAACTTGAAGCGCAACCTCTTGTACCAGGCCAAGCTCAGTCGAACCTATGAATCGGAGGAGAACATGCGCGGCAGACCTATTTCTCGCGAAACCGACCAACCTTGTGACAAGATTGGTAAGTCTCGCAAGAGCGATGCCACCGAGCGAGCTCCTGAAGGCCAGCTCGTCGTTGCTTCTCAGCAAGCCCCCGAGGGTCAGCTTGTCGTCGCTGCTCAGCAGCCTATGTATCAGCATACCATGCCCTACACACACATGGTACCGCAATACCCGCCTCCAATGCCTCCCATGGGTTACATGCCCATGCCGCCTCAAGCGATGGCTCCCGTTCCCGCTCCTGGTGGCTTCACGTACATGGAAATGCCACAGGTTCCTCATGTGCAGTTCCACGATGCCATGCAGATGTACCCGGGCCCCTCGTCCCATCCATACGCAGGCCCAGGACCATCCCAGGTCCATTATGCCCCTCCACCACACCCCGCTCCCATCTATCAGGGGCAACCTCAGGTACAATTCCAGGGACACCACCAACGCGAGTATCACGAGCCCATGCATGTGTCTCAAGATGCTCGCAACCACCCATACCAAAACCATGGTCAACCTCAGTACCAAGGTCGCCGCCATGCTTCATACGCGCATCCTCAGCAGATGCATTACCAGGGCAATTACAGCGGCATGCCCCACTCTAACTTCACTCCCAGGGGACCAAGAGATTCCTACCACCAGAGCCGCCAGCGACAGGAAGCAGAGCGCTACCATCGCTATAACTCTTAGATGTCCAGACGCCTTGCCATAACCTCTATATCCAGGTATATAGTAGATGGCATCTTAGTGTTCAACTTCTCTCGGATCATCAGACCTAATCCTCCAGCTCGACTTTTTTGGCGCCTTTATTCGACATTGATCTTTTCTTCCTTTCGATTTCCCAGCTTGCAAGTGCTATACACAGCTATATATCCATGCGAGCCTAGGAGCCTAGGCTCAGTCGCCATTTCTAAAGCTGGACCTGATGGCTCTTTAACGACTTTTCTTTGGTTCTCGAAAAGTTTTATTCTCAACCAGCTACAGGTTTTTTTATTCCCCGCCAGACACATCACCGCACCAGCATGCTAGGCATGCCTTTCCCCGAGCCACAGCACAAAGACAGACGACAGGATTTACAAGAGACATCACACCAACCATATCGGCTTGGATGCCCTTAGACAGAACAGATCTTCGACACGGCAGGGTTGGATGAGACTGGATTGCTTTCGGGACCACGGTCAGATACGAGAGACGAGGTGTCTCTGTGGTTTTCTCGTCTATGTACGGATTTGCTTACTTCATGGTTTCCTTTCTTTACTATTCCTGATTTATACTGTCAACCCCCTAGAAAAGCACAAAAAAAAAAAGAGAGAATAAGGGAGCAATCCCACGAATGGGACTTTGTCCCACCAAAACTCTTGTCCCTCCGTGTCCCCCAATGCACGTAAATTGTGAATGAAAGAGTGAGTGATGATGTGACGATATGACTGAGACCGACAAAAAGGGCCGAAAGTTGCCACATCCAATGACAGGCATGATATGATATGATGTCCGTCAGGTAAATTCGCAGGCGGCCGATCTTCCATCGTGGGCCGTGATCATGCGGTTTACAGTGGCCCAAGAATGCTACAGTGACCCCCACTCTCCGTAGTAAAAGCGACAAGCATTTGATGGTCCAGATTTCCTCTATGCAGTCAATTTGGCGATAGAACGTTACCAAATTGGGTGTAGAAGGATGTTCTATTCCTACGCTAACTAATCATCCCAGACTAGACCAGACCAGACCAGGAGCGACTTTTTTTATTAATTGACTTGAGTTGCAATTTTCTCGCCCTCTCTCCTCCTCTTCACTTACATACGTCAATTGACAGTTCCAGCTGAAGGAAGATACAAACGCATCTCATCAACCAAGAATCGTCAGCCTGAAATTAACTCAAAATGGGGTTTCCCTCGTACACGGCGTCCAATGCCGTCATCTATGTCACTTATGCCCTGTTCCTGTTTGTCTCCGATCTCGCTTACATTTTCGTATTGAAGCTAATCATCCGAACAGGCTGATGGGAACTGGCATCGCTTGGAAGATGAGAAATCAGTCAAAGGCCGATTTTCTCTCAGGAAACGGAACTCAGACGGGTCAGAAACCTCCAGTTACGAAATGCTTGTGAGATGCGACAAGGCAACTTTGCCCCTCGACTCACAAACATCTCAATTTTCAGTTCAAACTACAAGGAACACAAACTAACTACAATAACAGCCTTCCCCTTGGCCCTCAACTTCATCGCCTCCGGTGAGTAGAGCCAAAAGAGCTCTTGCTACAACAACTCCGGAGCGGCGGCAAACTGCAACATGTCAGCAAAAACGAAGAGCACGGCTGTGAGACCTCACACAGAGACTCCAGCCTGAAGCTTCTCGGTCGAGTATATACCAGTCAGAAGATGAACGAGCAGGTTCGTACATTGAAAGAAGATCTTCCTTCTCTCTCCCCCCTTACCCCTCCTGAGATGCTCTCAGACTCTGTTGCTACTAACCCCATCCAGCTCAGCGGAGGTCACTACTCAGCTGAGCTTGGCTACTCAAACCACCTGCTCCAGAGAGGCAATCTCGGGAGGCTGGGGGGAGAGGATGCGGCTCACTACGGGCGCTGAGTTGACGTATCGTCTGGATCCAACCTTGGAGCATTTTTGCGATGGCAGATGTGTCCTTCCGAGGAGATCCTGACGTGCGACGACGAAGCTGAGATTGTACCGTAAATACTCGATCAAGTTAATGCTTGCGTGGGAAAAGTGTTGCCGCTCCAATCTATCCCCTGCCCCCCTATAACGTTGGAATGACAACTGACTCTTGTAGCTCTCGGATCCGGTATTCTCTTCTCGTATCCTGAGCTGGCCACCATTTCCGGTGTCCAGGGCATGATCGTCTACGCTCTGGCGTCGTCGCTGCCCATGCTCATCTTTGGATACCTCGGCCCTGTCATCCGACGACGATGTCCTGAAGGGTTCGTCCTCACTGAGTGGACTCGCCAGCGATATGGTGTTATCACTATGCTGTATCTGAGCTTCATGTCTCTTGTGACCTTGTTCTTGTACATGGTTGGTGAGCTGTCGGCTATCGGACAGGTTGTTAATGCCATGACTGGCCTCAAGCCTCTTCCGGTTATGATTGTTCAGTGCGCTGTCACAACTATCTATACATGTTAGTTTTCCTTTATTGCAGTCAGCTGGCTCGCCTAACAGTCTACAGCCCTCGGTGGATTCAGAATCTCGTTCATCACCGATGTTGCCCAAGGTACTATGGTTATCGGTCTTGTCATTATCGCCACTATCACCATTGGTGTGAAGACTGAGATTCAGCGACCTCTCATCGAGGAGTCTGGCCTCACCAAGTCCAACCTCCTCGGCTGGCAGCTTCTGTACATTCTGCCTGTTGCTGTCTTAACCAACGATTTCTTCCTCTCCTCCTTCTGGCTGCGAACCTTTGCCTCCAAGACTGACAAGGATCTTCGAATCGGTACCACCATCGCCACGATCGTCATTCTGTGTATCCTCACTCTTGTGGGTTCCACTGGTCTCATCGCTGTTTGGTCCGGAGCTCTGTCTCTTGAGGACGCTGCTGGTTCTGGATCAGTCGCTTTCTTCGTGCTCCTCGAGACCCTTCCCAGCTGGGTTGTTGGCATTGTGCTCGTCATGGTCGTCACTATGAGCACAGCTGCCTTTGACAGTCTCCAGTCTGCAATGGTCTCCTCCGGCTCCAATGATCTCTTCCGTAATAAGCTCAACATCTGGTACATCCGTGCCTTTGTCGTCCTCATCATCATCCCCGTCATCGTTATCGCTCTCAAGGCCCCCTCCGTTCTTCAGATCTGGCTTATCACCGATCTCATCTCCGCCGCTACAATTCCCGTCCTGGTGATTGGTCTCGTCGACAAGTTCTACTGGTGGCGCGGCTTCGAGGTCGTTGTCGGTGGTCTTGGTGGCATTTTGACCGTCTTCATCTTTGGGTGCGTCTACTACGGCAACGCTCAGGAGGCTGGTGAGCTTCTCCTTGTGCAGAAAGGTCTCTACGGTAATGACTGGAGTGCCTTTGGCGCTTTCGTCGCTGCCCCTGTTGGAAGTATTCTCTGGGGCTGTGGTGCTCTCGCCCTCCGTCTTTCTTACCAGTACATGTCTGCTAAGATTCGAGGACATCGCTTTGATGCTCTTGATCGTCCCGTGGACCTTCGTCGTTCAAGCACGGAGGAGGACATTCCCAGTGAGAACCTCGTTTCTTCGACCCCTGGTAAGTTCTTTTAAAGGGGACACTAAGCAGATGCCTTTGGATTCTGTTCTATCAAAAAATTTCGACAATCAAATGGGGGTTTGATGTAATATCGGGTTCGTGGTTGAATGGTTTGGCAAAAAGTAATTTACACCAGCATTTTCAGCCTAAACCTAATTGTTTAACTCGGTAGTTCCCAGGCTGCAACTTATTTACAGCCATGCAGTACTAGCTTGGAACTCGCATCGCATGAGAATTACTATGTCTACCAGCTTAATTATTTATTTTGTCCTGATAGAAACGGAGCCAGGACAGGCCACACCCTACCTGGTGATAGCACTCAGCTTTCATAACAAGAAGCCAGGGATACCACACTGACAATCTAGAATATGGCATCCCCTGTAATTCATAATCCAGTAGAGATATCACTTTTCAACATCCAATGCCAATCAATCGATCTGCTCTCGTATGTCTTTCGATAATACTGTCTCTACCGTCACATTCTGCATATGATCTTCAAACATGCTCTGCAACTGCGCCCACACATATCAACAAATGATCCCTTGAACTGAATTGGAGAAGAAGTCGCTAGGCGTCGGTTCGCCGGTCTCAATGCATAGGTAGGTATTCTAGAATATAGTACAAAACATGCTCATCGTACAATATACACTCTCATTTTACATGTTCCCTCCTCATCGGCTCACTAACATCATGAGCATTACAGCGTATTTATACAATTTTGCACCTTTTTTATTTTATTTCAGAGGGCCTTCCCATCCAGCTCGCTTGGCCTGTTCCCTGGTGATCCAATCCTGTTCCTCCTGGAACGCCTCGAGAGTTGTTGGAGAAATGGTTCCCCATATACGCCATGACCCAGCCTGGAATGTCTTCTCGCTGATCTGTCGTGACACCACCACATATTCTATCTTGTCCTGCACCTTTGTGCTTCCGGGGATGAGCTCGCCGGTGGCCTTCTTGTATTTCGCTACCTTTTGTGTTGAGGCAATTGCAACAACGGCCTGTTCTGTGCTGTGCTCCTTATCGTGAGGGTTCACGTTGTGGACCTGGTGTGCCATTACACGAGGGTATGCCCATGTCGAATTGAGCTTGACTAACTCGAATGTGACACGCTCAGCCGGGTTTCGACGATCGATAGCGGCGATGAGCTTCTTTCCAAATTGACCCAGACATAACTCGTTGACAGCAGCCTTGTCACCAGCAGCAAAAGCCCCGAGCATCTCAATGTACATGTTCTTCGCTGTGGGCGCAATCTTGCTTCGGGCGATCTTCCACTTGGGCCGTGTTGTCCAGTCAGGCATAGACTTGAGCTTCATTTGGAGGAGGGAGAAGTATTCGAATCCAAATTGTCGGAGTCGGTACCATGAGTAGTTGAATAGGTTGGAGGTGCCGGAAGGGTATCGTGAGAATGGGAGAGAGACAAATGTGCCTTTGCGCTGTTAGTCTTCTCTCACGGCCCAAGTTACCTGTATACAGCCTCAATTGGCGCATTGAGAAGTCTAAGATTCTAATAATCCCCATCATAACTCACCAGGAAATAGAGGGCCACCTCCACCCTTAAAGTACTCATCGTTGGCCTTCTTCTGGATCGCCGACATCGATTGGGTATCCGTCTTCTTGGTATCCTTATACGCCGCCTTCTTCATCTCCCGCAGAATCTTTCCCTTGGAGGGCATCGACATGTGTCGACATTGGACCCTCGCCGCTCCGAGAACGCTCTGGCGCAGAGCGGCTGGGCGTAGCGCCATTGCTGAGGAAGACATTGGCGAGCCTTGTTTGCACGAATTTGCTGAGTCGAGAGAATCGAGACGTAGGAATGGTTTACAGGGACACCCGGTGGTTACCCGCGGCGCAGGGTCATTATCGAGCTCGAGCTGGCTTCGGCAAACTACGTCTTCGGCCGTTGAAGAATTTCCTGGGTTCTGGGCTGATGGCGGATCAAATATGCCCCGCCGACCGATGCCGGTGGGTGGTGAAAATGTGGGGGATCTCCAGCTTGAACTGGGTCAATTAGCACATGCTAGACATGTGTAAATTATCAACATCAACATCCCCAGTTCCAGAACCGCAACTTTACAACGACATCATAGCTCAACGGCCTGAAACTCAACCAAAGGGTCAATTCTTGGCCCTTTAGCCGTTTTTATTGTTACATCTCATGTTATTAAACTCTTGGTGAGCCAATTGGGCTCTAGTAAACAGCTTGCGACAGCTTCAAACTCGATATCACATCTAAACACCAAAATTGCCCATCATGAGGGCTGCACAAACACTCCTCTCAAGAGGCTTCTTCGGCCGGAGTATGGATGAGCTCAGGCGGCGCACGAAAATAGGTAGATTCTACTCAAGCTTTGCAATTTTCAGAAGCTAACTGTCGTAGCTGTGAGCTTCGAGGCTATTAAAGGCGCTACACAGCCCAAGCCTCTTTACGAATTCAACACCCCCGATAGCGTCCGCGACTGCATCGTCATGACTGACAAGGCCATCGGTGGCTTCTCTGAGAGTAATTTCGACTTCCACAAAGCTACCGACGCCAACAACGACCCCAAGATACCCTCCGCATATGCCCGTTTTCATGGCAACATCTCTACTCGCCTCCCCTCCGACCGCCCCAATATCCAACGAACTGGTTTTGCTGGCTTCCGATCTCCGGATCAAAGGCCAACTGCATTCGGCCGTTCCATGTGGGATATCGATCCATACATCTACCTCGCCCTACGTGTCAAGTCAGATGGCCGCAGTTACTTTGTCAACTTACAAACTGAGAGTGTCGAACCCTCAGATTTACATCAGCATCGATTATTCCCTAAGCGTCCAGGCCAATGGGAAACGGTGCTAATAAAATGGAACGACTTTGTCAGGACGAATCACGGCTTTGTGGTGGAACCCCAGACTGAGATGCTTCGACAAAAGGTTTTGACCGTGGGTATTGGACTAACAGATCGTGTTGACGGTCCGTTTGAGTTATGTATCGAGAGAGCGTGGGCCACCAATGATCCCAGTGAGGTCGAAGTCGCTGAAGAAACCAAGGCTGAGACTGTCACAGAAGGTGGCCAGCTGAGGAACAAGAAGGGTGAAAAAGTACGGTGGTAGACAAACCAGCATTGTTCGTATTATATGGGGGATATGGCATCATTGCGTGTGTATTTATAAAGTTTCATGTTTCTGGGTAAGAATCCTCTCTAGGACTGGCTGACACACCATCCGTCCCTATATAAATAAATGGTATAATGAACTCCCATACCTCGTTTCTAGCCATGCCAATGATTCATATTTGCCATCACCATTACCTACCCATCAACACTGAGTGATTCCGCAGTCTTCCGCAGTGACACGTACGCTGCAGCGTAATCTGCAGCCAGAACCATATCCCCAGTCAGCTTCATGATCATCGCCTTCTTTGCCATCATTTGGCATTGCATATTGATGTCTTCGATACTTGAGTAATGATCGAAAGACTTCTGTACAGCTGTGAGAGCTTTGGTCATGTATTCCGATCGCTTGGCTGACTTTGGTTCGCATTTACCAGCGAGTCCCATGTTGGCATCGGCGAGGTAGCTGTAGAGCTGGGCTGTCAGACTCTCAGACTCACACTCCAGGGAACGAGGTATGACGGCCAACAGAAGCTGAGAAGCTGCTTCAAATTCCTTCAAAGAGACCAAAATATTCGACACAGAACCGATCGCCTGCCAAAGGCAGGGTATGAGACGAGCTCCCCACGATATGCTCGCTGCCCGCATTGCTGTTGTGAACCCTCTCTGTGGCCGGCCACACTTGTCGAGAAGGGAGGCCTTTAGGATTAGGAGTTTGACCTTGAGTACCACATCCTTCTTCTCGTTCTCTAATTGCGACATCATGCTGTCGACTTTAGCAAAGGCTGCTTGAAGATCTCCACGACGAGTGAGATAGTCAATGTGGAGGGTATCCACCAAAAACGCCATGTCAGGTTCAAGATCATCCATCTTTGATTGGAGGATCTGAGACAGAAGCCTTTCAGCTCCCTCGAGATTGTTGTGGTGTAAATCCCTTTTCAACTTGATGACGCCTCGGTACTTGTGCCAGTACTGGCTGGGCTTCCAGGATCTCAGTGAGTTATCTTCCAAGTCTTCCAGTTTAGTCATTGCATCGTCGTATTTTCCTCGCGAAGCAAGTAATAGAGCTAGTCGGCAAGTCAACTTCAGTTCGTCATCGAAGATGGCATTGCGGGCGTGGCATTTCAGGAAGACCTCGCAGGTTGCTGACGATAGAGTCGAGAGCCCAAGCCTGTCCCATAGAGCTGAAGTGAGTGAAAGGTATGACCCAAACATGTTGTTCATGTTCCTCTCTATGATGATGTGAGAGCTTCGAACAATCGACTCAAATGCTGTAGCCACACTGTCACCGTTCAATAGTCCGAGCTTTGCCTCGCTGAGGAGAACTGAGCTCCATAGCGTGAACATGCCTGTCTCTCTGGCCTTAACACGGAGAAAGGCCAAGCTTTCTTTGCCAGTACCGAGCAGGCTGTTTGATTCCAAATTCTGGACGAGATCGGGATGGGCACGGCCGAAGTGGAAGAGCCAGTTCAAGGCAAAGTTGAGGCAAGTCATGTCTCGGTTCTCTCGCGCTGTCGACACGGTTTCAAGCATGGCTGCTACAGCTTCTTTGTAACAACCAAAGTCGGCTTGCAAAACAGCCAAGTTCATCAAAGCGTATTGGTAGAACAGACGATCTCTGTTCTGCATGGTGTAGTCAAAGTAACGGTGCAGGTAATCGAATGCGGTGGGATAGTCTCCAGCTCTCCATGCATCAAGGAATCTGCCCCGCGTTAGCCGAAAGATTCATCGATGTTGATAGGAGATGGCGTACTTGAGATAGTGTGTGAGACTAGGAATGAGATAGCTGTCGTTGAGTAGATCATGAAACTGATGACGGATTTCTAGCGGTATCCTGTTACCAAATTCTAACTGTGTCAGCACGCAAGGCCATATGTGTTTGGGAATGACTGACTCTGCATCTGCTCGATCTGGAACTCCAGAAGACTCTCGATATCATCTGTGCTCACAGGAAGCGATCCACTTTGGTCTCCTGTGAGCATATCACCATACGCCACAGATGCCAAGTCCATAACGCTCTTGAGATCCCAATCTTCCTGCTCGCCCACCAAGAGAACATTGTCAAAACTCAGCCGCCCGAAGCCTGGGATCTTGCGCTTGAGATAAGGGGCTGTTGGTTGTCGATATCGTACAAACTGTTTCCATAGCTCTGTACAGTCGTGGAAGCGTAATCGCTGGTACTCAAGTCGCGATCTGCGCACAAAAGCCCCAAAGGGAGAATTCGCCGAGAGCCTAATACCTCGTTCCTCTTCCACCGGGTGGCCCAACTCAGCCAGTCTCTTACGCTCCTCCTTTGTTTTGGCCAACAAGCCGGATAGGTTCTCGAAAAAGCTGTGCAGTGCATCCAATGAGTTAATATCCCATAGTTTGCCCAAGAACTGGTCCCATAACCTCCGCCCAGGCATGCCCATGAGAAAGGGGTAGCTCCCAAGAAGCTTCTCAAACTCTTTGATGCTTATGACGAGGCTGACGGCTTTCTCTGCCTTGCTCCATCTTTCGGACTGATCGGCGGATGTTTTTGGTGAAGAATGGTCCATGAGATGAGAGGTGACAAAGGAGAGCACAGGAAGAATAGCATCACTTGGTACAGCTCCTTCAACGTAGAGCTCTACGAGAGCGAGAAGACCAATCTTGGCCGGGTTGAGATAGCGAGCCATTTTGAGTCGGGGCCAATCACACTATTATTGTGAGTGAGGATGAATGACGAAGATGTGAACAGTCATGGAGTGAGAAGCGTTCAAACCAGCGCCCTTGGATTCGGCACTGAGACGCGCCTGTCGAATTGTTGACAGATTAGATCACTCCTGCTCAGATATAGTCTAGCTACCTTAGTGGTATTCTGATCTTCCCATCTGAGTCAGCAAACTCCCATTCGATGAGGATATAAACTGTTCCTCTCGGTTGGCGCGTCTGGTTGTAGAGTGTTTCGTTACTGGTATTTGTTGTTTGGCCGGGGCATCTTCGGAGTATCCGTGTCAAGGCGACTTTAAGTGGGATGACACAATCGCAATTGGTGGATATGTATCACGACGTCCAAAGCAGAAGAATAGGAATACAGTGAATAGGAAGGATTCTGATTGTATTAATCCAGCCCTGATACGTTATTTAGTCGATACAGGGTTCCGTTGAATTTAAGTTCTTGATTTCAGTAAAATCCGCACAAGGCCTGAATCCGAAGAATGGGGCCCAGATGAAGAGGGTAATGAGCTTAGATGATGCCAAGACGGTATTTAGAGAATGCTTGGAAAAGAATGCAGGATAAGTTTGCTTAACACTCAGAAAGAATGACTTGATACTAGTGGTTTTAAGACAAGACAAGACTTGCAGCCGTCTCAGACGAGAACAGTAGAAACTTGATGGTAAATCCAATTCACTCAGCATACTTAGGAGTGGTGATCAAGATTTCAACAATCAGTCAATTCGAGTCTAGGGAACATGTACAAGGTATCTCCAGAGGGAGTAGTCCATGACGGAGTAGTCCAGCAATTGTCCAGCGCATGGCATGAGCTGTCGACAGATCATACTTAGGAAGCCTTGTCCTTGTTGTGGTAGTTGACCTCGTCGTTCCAGCTGTACATTGTTAGTATTATATTCACAAACTTCATAGAGCATGATAGCTCGGAGCTCAATGGCGTGAGCGCTGGCATCCAAGCTTCTTGGAGCTCTTAAGCTCTTGTCCGGAATGATGTCACAACTTACAAGAGAGTCTACAAAATGTCAGTAAAGTGCCATTGAACCAGAATATCCATTCCAAACTCACCTTGTCACCGTTACCCCACTGGTAGTTCTTGGTGCGGATGTTCTGGTAAGGGTACTCGGTGCGCTCCTCCAGAGGAGGCAAGTGGCTCCAGTGCTCCCAATGCTCGTTCCAGAGCCAGTAGGCATTGGCACCGGCGGCGATGAGGCAGGGGGCGACACCACTTCGATCTTGTTAGCTATTGCTATCCCAACGCATCATTACGACCTCATCAACTCCAACTTCCGATACTCCGGGTTCGAAGACAGATTCGTAATTCGCTCAAGGGTTCGGATTCGGACGTACTAGAGAGAGATCTTCTTCCACAGCTCTATCTATCGTCAGCAACCACATCCAAAGCTTCCAATTGACCCAATTCTGCGTCGTCGGGTGTCGACTCACCAGTGGTGCCGGTAGCGTGCTCCTTGATGTGCTGACGCTCCTTGATGAACTCGTTCTCGGTGGTGCTGGCAAATCGGCGCTGGAGGGGAGCACGGAGCTGCGCAGTGGCGCGCGTGGCAGCGCGGGTGAATCGTACGGCGGACATTGTGGACGACGATGTTGTTGTTCGCTTTGACGGTTGGTGAGTCTGAGGCAAGTGTGATCAGGTCATTCTTCGGTTAGAACCGCCAATGAAATTTGCCTCAATTGTAAGGTACCAATTTCCCCCGGCCGATGACAGAGCGCACGTGATCTCGTGCTGGGGGCGCGACGTTGAAGGCTCAACACCACGCGGTGGGGCTCGGCGTCATTGTAGGGATCGCGGCCTCTTACTTCGAGTGTCTTGTTGTTAAACGGCAATTACTTGAACACAACGATTATCACCCTTCTCATTTCTCCTCTAGGGCTTATATACGACTAACTCTCCCCAACATATCTCTCTGCAGCTGCCAATTCGCCCTCTTCTCAAACTCATCGCGAAGTTCCCTCATCCTTCAGCTCATGGTCTCCACATCGTCAGTATCACGGGATGAGACGTGAGGCGCTCGTGGGGGTTGATTCTTATACTCTATGAGACTTTTCAACACTAGTCTCACCATCTCATAAGCTGCAACCATGACGTTTCGGATAACCACCTGGAATGGTGAGTTTGGCCGCCTCTTCCTTGGCTCTTCCACTAACACTATCTGCAGTCAATGGCATCCGGTTCGTGATTCACAACCAAAAACCCTAAACTCATCCTAACAAATCGCCATCACAGAAACCCTTTCGGTTATCAACCTTGGAGAGAGAAAAGAACCTTTCAAGTACGCACCTTCATCTTACAACCTACACCTTACCTCCTCAACTCACAACCACGCAGGCTATGTTCGAGATTCTTGAAGCAGACATCGTTGTTATGCAAGAGACCAAGATCCAGCGAAAGGACCTTCAAGATGACATGGTTCTTGTTCCCGGCTGGGATGTCTTCTTCAGCTTACCAAGGCACAAGAAAGGTATGACACTCATTCCCATTTGTTCGCTACAACACCTGACATCTCCTCAGGATACTCTGGTGTCGCTATCTACACACGCAACTCAAAATGCGCGCCTATACGAGCAGAAGAAGGCGTCACCGGCATCTTGACAGCTCCCAAGTCTACAACCAGATATCGCGACCTCCCTGAAGACCAGCAAATTGGAGGCTACCCCCGGCCCGATCAACTTGACGGCATCATCGACGAGGCGACTCTTGATTCTGAAGGCCGCTGTGTCATTCTCGAGTTTCCAGGTTTTGTGCTATTTGGAGTTTACAGCCCTGCAACCCGAGATGAGACTCGCGATGACTTTCGCACTGGTTTCTTCCAAGCACTGGAAGTGAGAATACGGAACTTGGTCGCCGCAGGCAAGCAGGTCATCCTCACTGGTGACTTGAACGTCGTTCGTTCCGAGCTTGACTCAACCAATGTCTTAGAGACACTACGCAAGGAAGGGATTGATCTCAGCGACTGGATGAACGCACCTGTGCGGCGCATCTTCAACCAACTCATATTTGAGGGAAGTGTGCTAGGCGAAAGAGATGAAGGCCGTGAAAAGCCTGTTCTCTGGGACCTCTGTCGTTGCTTTCACCCGGAGCGAGTGGGGATGAACACATGTTGGGATACCAAGCGGAACACACGACCTGCAAACAACGGCAGCCGGATTGACTACGTCTTGTGTAGCGATGGCATTAAGAGTTGGTTCAACTACTCCAATATTCAGGAGGGCTTAATGGGGTCTGACCATTGCCCGGTCTTTGCGAACTTGTCGAACAAAGTGACGGTGGGCGACAAAGAGTGTGCGTTGCTCGAGATGATGAACCCGCCGGGTATGTTCAATGGGGGCGAGCGTCTTCGAGACTGGAGCCCAAAGGATCACCTTCCTTTGTCTGCGAAGCTGATACCAGAATTTGACCGCCGGCAGAGCATCCGCGATATGTTCACAAAGAAAGCCGCCCCTCCACGAGAGTCGACGAGACCAGACGCACCTGCAGAACCCTTGAAGAACGGAAATAGTAGCGCCTCAGGGCCACTCGACAAAGCAGAAGAAGCTTCAGGGTCACCGACCAACGCCTCCGCCACACCGAGGCTGGGCGAGACTATCAGCTCAACTAAACTTTCAGCATCTCAGCCTAGCTCCAAAAGACCTGGAACGGCCGCTGAGACGACGAGTCGACCGTTCAAGAAGACCAAGTCTTTGACAAGCGCCAACGACACCAAGAGCAAAGTGGCGCAGGGTCAACGAACATTACAGGGATTCTTCAAGCCAAAAGCTTCCGCGGCTCAAGATGGTAAGGTAGAGCTAGTAGCGGCAAGTTCGACGCCATCTACAACAAAGAAACCTGCAGGGTCAGGAAAAGCGCCAGCAAGCGCGCAGAGACTATCGAATACCCCGCAGGCTGTACTTACAGAAAAGTCATCACCAACCGTCCCTCTGCGTGGCAAGGATCCGGACCCCTCTGAGAGGGTGTTTGACCCGATCGAGGCCAAGGAGTCGTGGTCCAAGCTGCTGGGCAAGAGGGTTGCACCAAGATGTGAACACGACGAACCCTGCATCAGCTTCACCACCAAGAAGCCCGGAGTCAACTGTGGTACGTTGTACAGCGGCAGCAGATCCAAAGTGTATGAAGTGGCGTTGCCGTTATACAACGCCGCGGCTGCAACGTCGCTTGCCGATGCAAAGTCAAACTCAGAGGCTAATTTGGATGGCATTACAGGTCGAATGTTCTACATCTGTCCGCGACCGCTAGGACCATCGGGAGAGAAGGAGAGAAACTCGGAGTGGCGCTGCAGTACATTCATATGGAGCAGTGATTGGACTGGCTCATGACGGAAATTCGGGGAGCTGGGGGTGTAAGAGTCTGGTTGGGAATTTTGTATATACACTACGTTAAGAGCTGTCCGGTAGGGAACTTGCATGTGTTACGATCAATAGTACCAAGTTGCCATGTCACTAATAGCATCTTGACCACGATAGAGTTGAGTCTTTGATCTCTATTGTATCTTCTGTCCACCACAGAACAACGCGTTACGTTGTCAATGTGCTAGCTACCTATCTATCAGGCTTCCTGTCTCCAGGGAAGAGATGCGTCCTATTACCCAGTGTGACAATAAACAAAGCGAGTGGCCATTTTCTCCATGGAGCCCATCCTTGTATTGGTAAACTTCAGCCCCATGAGAGGTTTTAGAAACTAACTGATACATCAACGTCGGAGAATGAAATAATCTCCGTGTAGAAGCTCATGTGTTTGTTTTCGTTGCCGATCATTTGCGTCCACTAAAGGAGGTCGCCTTTTCCCATCCAGAGAGAGGTTTGGCTAGTTTGAGCGTTTCAAGGCAGCTCTTGTTCAGGCTCTTTAGCGGGGGTGTATTTGTACCCGGGGTATTTCTGTTTGTGGTTGAATTCTTCTTTCTCAGCCATGCCATGCCAGTAAGCTTGAATCTCGGGTGTCTCTTCATCCCACATCCTGCCTATCACTCTCGCTATGTATAAGTTAGTATTGTCCAGCTCTCCAGGACGATGTACCTACAAAGTTCAGAGGCCGTGATTCCTTCAACCTTTTTTGTGATCTCCTGTGACTTGGACTGACGATATAGAAGCCAGCAGTTCCTAGGCCGTGGGATTCGACACCCCCCCTCGCCTACAGTTGGATCTTCGTCGGAAACCTTCACTGGCGTGGACTGGTCTATAAATATGTTAGAGCGGTACCATTCGTAATGATTCCTGTGTACCATACCACGAGTGAAGCAAAATCTCCCATAAGTCGAGGTATCGGGGCTCACATCTTCAGGAATTGGACAAAGGCGGTACTTGCTTCGTGCTTTGTCATGAAAAACTCTCACGGGTTGTTGGACGCGACGACTATAATAGTAAGATGGTAGTGTCACCTAAAGACTTGGTGTCTTACCTAAATTTGTCTGCAACATGGTTGATGAGCATCAGAGAAGCGTTCTCAGGGAGAAAGAGGTGAATATCGGCTTGCGACTGGCTGTAGACTATAGTGATGGGAACTTCGGCTTCCGGGGGCATGAGAACGCCCAGAGGACCTTCACGCAAGCGTCCCTTCGAAGTTCCAGGCATTCTCACAATAAGCGATCAATAGTCGACGAAGGGGGATTTCTTGTGGGCAACTGAAATTTGAGTGTTCCCTGTGGTGAAGAAATGGCAAAGAGGAAGTTGATGCGCCAGCAATTATGGAGAAACTGATGCAGGCGATAAACTGAGGTAAGTCAAAAGTAGTATGAACAATAGGACAATCTCTTGAGATTGTCAATAACAAACAGCTATGGTGTGATCTGAGCTCTATGATTCACTCGTTTGCTTATTACGTCATGTAATATAGCAAATCTGTGAAACCTGTAGCTGCCACTGCCAGACGGCTGGCCGTGCTGGTATCTTTCGCACACTTGAGTTCTGTGCTTCTTTATTTTCTTCTTTCCTACATAACACCATCACTTTCCATCACCTTGTCCTCAGTCATGGATAGCTCGTTCAGCTTCAGCCCTTTATGGGACGATCCTGCGATTATCTACAAGCCCGAGAAGGCTCTCGATGCCCTCCATGCCAAGATCCTGAGCATCATCCTGAGAAAAATCGACTTGCCCAAAGATGGGGAGAGATTCTGTTCAAATGGTAACGATATAATTATCAAGCATTACAGTAAGCTAACTTTCAGAATAGATGTTCTTCGCTCTGTGTTCTTCGCCATCAACCAAGTGATGACCGACCTATCCATCGATAATGAGCTCCTCAACGGAATCCGAGCTACTCATATCAGATTGGCCAGGTTTGGCTCGCCGCTCAACATCATTGATGCCGCCCTTGTGAGGTGGTATACCGCAGCTGTCGTTGTCCTCTATTCCCATCAATCTGTTCGCTCTCCGACTGGCAATCGTCATTGGATCCCCGGCTATAGGAGCAACCACCCAATCGCGAACTTAGGCTTTTTGACCATCCTTAGGGGTTTAGAGGAGTGGGCTCACCCTAAACATCCTAAACTTCAGGCTGCCTCTCTGATTTCGAAGGTCTCCCTCGCGATTCTGTATGCTACTTACACTATCGGGCCTCATCTCGAAGGGTTCGCGTTCAACTACCTTAGCAATATGCCCATTTCTAAGTCGCGAGAGCTGTTCCTGAAGGTCTTTGTCTCCATTTCCGGCAACGTATATAATGACGATGAGGTCTTTGCGACGCCCCCGGCCTTTGAATTCGGCGCAGCTCGGGGCAACGTCCGGATCTGTCAGCAAGGAAAGAAGCTCCTTGTCAGATCCCTAAGTGAACAATTCTACCGCGAAGCTCCTGACTGGCATCCGTATCGACGAGTACCTGGGTCCCCATGGAACAACTTCATCAGAAACACGGAGCTGCCTGTCTTCTCAACCAACGAAAATCCTATGCCTCACGCTAAGACCAAGTACATCCTACCTTACAACGCGATGGTTCTTGCCGGGCAGTTCAAGGCAAAGTACAATCTGATCCGCACATTTCTTCGGCGCCCACCAAACCAACTTCCTGAGCTCTCTGAGGAGATGAAACTCTTGCAACTCAAGTGGTTTGCTCAACATTCCGGGCGAGGATACGCCAACATGGCCCCTGAAATGCACACAGCTGAGTCTCTCATAAGCGTTGGGAACGACTTCCTCTACCATACCCCTGCAATTCAAAAGCCCCGTGCAGACCCGAGTGGATTTTTGACTCTCCCTTTCATGTCAACTGCAGTTTATGCAATCGAGCGTCATCGGGATCCCGCAGAGACTCCTGTTCAAGGCTTTTTGGTATTGACCTTCAATCTAGAGCTCCCGGAGGACATGGCCAATTAAGCTATAGCAAGGTTTCTTGTAGAGTGCAAGGAGATATACGTAGTATTAGTTTCTAGCTAGGTAGTCAAATCAATGCGGTCAAAACCAGTCACAAATTCTTCTAATGTTTCAATCGCGTTTGCCCTGGCACTGTCAAGCATTTGCAAAATTGCCCATAATATCCTAAGAAAACGGCGGCTGTCAAACACTGCCTACCACCTCATTCTATTGTTCAGGTACTTCCTACTAAGTACCTAGGTTCCTACCAAGGAATTTATTCATACACCCCGTCTTCTCACCCCCCCCCC